>CM045896.1:36280000-36387500 GCA_025169545.1 Anguilla japonica
AGAACTATGAGGGGAAAATCAGACAGAGCAGAGCCAAGGCACTAATTATCCACGCGCGCCATATGAACTGTGATTCACATTGTAATAGAGAGGGTCATCGATTTTTGGCTCGTGGGAAATTAAAATAAATAACGAACCCTTTGTCGCGCGGGCCTTTTTTGTCAGCAAATGCGCCTGCGATGTGTGGTCGATCGGTGTCGTCTTGTTCCTATTAAACCGCGTGTTACAATCCCCCCCACCCCCTTAAAAAAATATTGCGAACAGCGCTTGGAGTTTGGCACTGCATCGGCTGCAAGTGCAGTCCCGATTATAAATATTCAGTGCGAGTGTGTTTTTCTTCGCTGCTTTGATAAAGTCATTAACTGAAAGAAGCGTGGAAACTTGCCAGGCCCCCGCACTTTCTTCTCCCTTTTTTGTGAATGGGAACGCCGTTGTAAAGCCCAGCCCGGCGTCTATCTAGAGTGCTCCCAGAAACATCAAGGGCGATCCCCTTTGCGGTTTTGTGTCCCCTTTCAGTAACATTCGTGTGTTTATTCAGAAATGGCAGGACTAAGAGGGGGAATTATTTACGAAACTGGGTATAAAGGGCTTGAATGGTCAAGTACACGCATATTTTACGGAAATTTCAGGGCTAGAAGTGCATCCAAGGAGAAGACGGCCTTCCCCCGTTGCATAAACCGCAATATCACCTGACCGACCCCTGGAACATCTCGGCTCAGTGGAACAATGAATGCAAGCTTACCGCACCTGGCTCCCGTGCATGCTCTTGTGCACTGATTTACGTGCACGTATGTAGCCTACAACGCACGTTCGCCGGACCAATCTGACACACCTCAGCACGTCATGAAGACAGCCTGCGAGTTACCAAAACTGAAAGTTGGATTTGTCTCAATAAAACAGAGCGCAAGAGTGGGCGAGTCATTCGTACTTCCTTCATCTGAATAATTTTATTTCCTCCGAGTGATTGCCTTCCAGGGTGCTAAGTGTTCGAATAAATTGCTTTTTGATATCACACAGTGGCACTCACATTAATCCAGATCATAATAACCGTCTATAAGATATTCTCTATCATTTTCTCCCAATGATTTTATTTTCGTCTTGCTTTCCATTACATCTCTGTGACACTACTCTGGGAGTATTTGTGTTAAATAATCCGAACGTCTTCCTCAAACGATGTACAATTACCATCGTGTTTTTACTGTCTGCGAATAACTGCTAGAAAGTGAAGCTACACACCGACAGCGTCGTCAAGTAGCCTAACTTTCAGCAACTTGTCACGTTAAGTAGTCAATCTTTAGCAACGCGTTTCTTTAACATTAGGGGGAAAACACACACACACACTCGGCTCACACGTGGAGGTAGTCTACGTTAAAAACAACACTTTGACCATTCTCTAGCTGTTACACTGGTGCAGACAGGAATGCTCTAAAATAGCTGACATTCTTTTGTTCGTTTAAGACATCGCACGGCAAGGTAGCCAGGCTATGTTCTGAGGAAAAAATAAATAAAATGCTACTACATCATAAAAAAATCATCATGAAAACTGCAAATGAGCGCGTAAATTCTTTGTGGATATATTTCGCCCATTGAGACCAGTTCAGTGCGCTGGTACAGTCGGATCACTGCCCCCCGTTAATGATTAGCTAATCACGACACAGGCAATTGGTTCACCTTTGCACCTCAAGCACAAAAATATTCAAACCGTGGCCCCTTTCGGCTTCTTACTGGAGGATCCCACTTAGCTGCTCGTTTTGATTTGCACGCTTTATTTGCACTAAACAGTGATTTGCTTTACTGTACCAGGGAGAAGAGGTTGGAGTGGCAGTCTTCAAGACTCGCCCCGTTAGCCACCCAATTCGCTGCTGTAGTCATAATCGTCCGCCGACCGGGTTGTCGGTACTAGTCATGTCGAAATCCCTGTGTCGGTACCAAGACCGAGTCGCGGTGGAGAATTGCTTCGTTCACAAGTCAGCCACGGTATCTGTCGCCAAAACACGAAATAATGACAGCCAGAGCAGGACTGAAATCTGAAATAAAATTCCTCCACACCAACGGCGAAAATAAAAATCGACAGACAATTAAATTATGATTCCCCGATCGTGTCGGTTTCCAAAATGAGATGCAAGGGTATTTTTAAGGGTAACTAATGAGAGCGATCTTCAGCATTTTCCGATCTTGCCTCCGAAGCAAATGAGTTTATTTTGTAAATCCGAGCGTGTGGAGATTTTTTAAAATCTCAGAATCCTGATCAGTTCGGTCAGACTCGCCGAACACATGCACATCATTGTTTTAATCCATGTAGGGAAAATACCACAGTATATCCACGGCAGTCTTCGTGTTGTTATTTTATTGATTAAATAACAGTAGCTGTAATCCACACGCTGTCCTTTCGTGTTTCCTTGCGAAAAAAAGAAAATGAAACTGATCAACAATTCAAGTGCAGTCCCGAGGTTTTCAGAACTTCATACACAAAAAGCACATCGCCAAAACAATGTCTGTCATTATATCCAACAATAAATCGACCACGCTGTGCAAAAACGTTGAAGACGTAGTCCTATATCATCTCGAAAGCAAGAGATTAAAAAACGGAAAAAAATATCGAAACCGCCAGAGCCCACAGTCTTATGCACCAGTTGTGATAGTTTTCGAGAATTGCAAGTGCTATAAATAGTATATCTTTCTTACCACTGCCGTTCCCTAACTGTAGTAGCCTACACTAGAGGCAACAGAGAACAGGAATGTTTTAATCCCCGTTTCACTTTGCAAATAACACCAGGCTGCATACAAAAATAGAAGGTTGTCTCTTCCGTTTTGTTAAGCGAGCGAAAAAAAATGTCCTAGCCGCCAAACGTTATTGAATGTTCAATATGTTCACAGTTCCTGAACAAATGAAAAAGTAGCCTACTGTCAGTCTATCATCACAAAAACAGCAGCGCGTTACACAAAACACGGGTTTTAAAATCCTTCCTTCCTCTGTTTTATGTCATTACGAAACGTCCTTTCTCAGCCATCTGAACGCTAAGGGTTCTCGAGCTTTAACAATAGCAATATGTTTAATAATAATAAGAGTCACGAAGTCGATGATGACAGTTCAGCAATGGTGGCAATCCTCGCCTGGCGTTATGATTAATAAATATAAATTTAGCCAGCTAGCAAGATAGCTGACCAAAGCTTAAACCACAACCCCGAAAACGGCTGACTCGCGATTCGCGTCTTTATCCCTTTAAAAAAAAAATCATGAAAATACAAAAAAAAAAAAAAAAAAAAAAAAAACGCCCTCTGAAAGTCAGGTTTGTGAAAATGCCGATATGCCTGCTATTGTAACCAACGGGCTTCGGAACCTGTGAGTCCCTAAACTGGCATTGTTTATGTCTCGGTGCCTTTCATCTTACATTCGTGAGTGAATGTGTGTGTAGCCTATGCATGAATATGTGTGACTCTCACTCCGAGCGCGCGTGTGTGTGTGAGACTGCGCCCACAGCCGCTCGCACTCCGCCAGCCCACCACGCATAGCGATGTAATGGCGGCAGGCGAGGCTACGGGAGGGACTCGCTTTCCCGTTTGGCACGGAGCACTCACGTGATCAAAGCGAAAGGATTACGGCAGCGTTCCGGGATCCCAACACCAGCCTCGCGGCGGCGCTAGAAGCGCTCACCGGCGCTGACCAGCATCTTCTTGCGAGATATTATTGTTCCCAAACGCATGCTTTTACACAGTGCCTCTCGCTGTTTTCATTGTCAGCGATTTTAATGTGCGCTACAATTTAAATTGTACCAATAAAATTTAATGTTTATACTGAATTAAAGAAATAAGTACTTGTCCTCGCTAAGTGGACGTCTGTGTATTATTTCGAACAAGCTGTAATATAAACATATTTTAGATATAGGCTATTTCCTGAACCAGATAATAAATATGTCCTCATATTTCCTGCTACACACTCTGCTACATTGAGTTAATGAACTGTTAAGATAAATGTTTGCCTAGACAGCACTTTGATGTAGTAGCGGAATGAGCCAGCACTTCCTGGAAATAGTCAGTTGCAGGTTTGAATTCCATCGGTGTGACTTACACCATGTGAGTGTTTTAGTACTTGTCTCGTGTTCCTATCATGCAGACGATTAGGAATTGTTTTACTTTATTATGGTTTTTATCTGGAAAATATCACCTATTATATTATTATTATTATTATTATTATTATTATTATTATTATTATTATTATTATTACAGTGTAGATTTTAACATTCATATTTACACAGACTTGAAAACCATTCATGGATGATTGATAAGCCATTGGTACCAGGCTGACACTTGAAGCAGGGTGATTTTTAATTCTCAGTAACCATAAAAGGCAATTTTTAAATTGTCAAGGGCGTCCTGTGTAGTTGAGAAAGTCTGGCGTTCTGTTCTGGGGGGTATTTCACAAAGCAGGATTACTGAGTTATCTGGATCACTGCGCTGAGCAAAACCAGGAACAGCTCTTTTTTGCTTCAGTCCATGTTCCAGATTTGGCAAGGTTTTGGGTTTTACTCAGCGCAGTTCTCCAGGTAACTCAGTGATCCTGCTTTGTGAACCAGGGCCATGTTCAGTTGATTTATCTTGTGTTGGCAAAGTGGTGTACTTAAAAAAGACAAGTCAAAGACAAGAGAGCTTGATTTTGATTCTCTCCCTCTCTCTCTCTCTCTCTCTCTCTCTCTCTCTCTCTCTCTCTCTCTCTGTCTATCTATCTATCTCTACTGCCAAACAATGGTAGGTTTGGCCACATTAATCCATTGTCCATACCCGCTTATCCTAGGCAGGGTCACAGGGGGTGCTGGTGCCTATTCCAGCGTGCACTGGACGAGAGGCAGGAATAAACCCTGGAGAGGTTGCCAATCTATCGCAGGGCACACACACCATTTACTCATGCACTCATACCTATGGGCAATTTAGAGTCTCCAATTTGCCTGTCTTGGACTGTGGGAGGAAGCCCACTCAGGCACAGGAAGAACATGCAAACTCCACACAGACAATTAAACAAAAAAAGAAACTAAGAAAGATATTAATCAGAAGTGAGAGTGAGCTTAGCTTAGCAGGTAGCTATCTCCCAGCTCCTATGAGCAAGACAGATGTCACTGAGCTTCTTCATCTCCTGTTGAATACATTTTGAGGCCTTGTATTATCCAAAGTAGGACTGTAATTCCAACACCTCTGTCGAGAGGTGGCTGTGACTTTAATAAACGCTGCATACATTCATCACCTTTCCGTGCGCTGTTTCCACAGGTACAGGAGGTGACTTTTATGAAAATGTACATAAAGTAATAAAACGTTTGGCGACACAGTTTTGCTTCAGCTCTGGAACAATACCCAGGACAGGATTTCCCACTCCTGGAAACCAAGCGTGAAGCTGATGGGAGAGCAGTGTTGGGTTCCAGCACCAGAATTCCAAAATGCTGGGTGAACTGTCCACACATGGGGGACCGACACCCCCTTCAGGGCCTTTACAGCCAACGTTCCAATGTGTTGTTCGCTGGACCATTTGTTTTCATGCATTTTAGCGTTCAGGGGGGCGGCAGGTCAAAGGTCGCACTTTGCCGATCACACGGTAGATGACATTGCCTCCTAGGGTCAGAACCAGGCGCAGCACAATTTCCTGTCACTCGGGGAGCTCGGTCTTTAGCTCGGTCAACCAATCACAAGCCTGGGTGTGCAGGGATCTTGGTCTTTAGCTCAGGCAGCCAATCACAAGCCTGCATGTGCAGGGATCTCAGTCTTTAGCACAGGCAGCCAATCACAAGCCTGGATGTGCTAGGATCTCTGCCTTTATCTCAGGCAGCCAATCACAAGCCTCGGTGCACAGGGATCTCGGTCTTTAGCCAGGCAGCCAATCACAAGCCTGGGCGTGCATGGGTAGTGAAGCTATCCGCAGAGTTACCCGCACTATGGTCACCACTTAATCATCCACATTATGATAAATTAACAAAAAAAAATTGTGTTAACTTGTCCTGTGGCTAGTCTTCCTGTTTTTTATTTTGATAAATGTATTTATTTATTCATTTATTTATTTGTTTATTTATTTCATTCCAGATACTAGTCTGATGTAAAACAGAATAAAAATTTAAAAAATCTGTGATCCAGTCAAGCTTTCCTTCAGCTGAAGGTGGTGTGTAAGAAGAGGAGAAAGCGTGGTATTTATCTGAAAGGAGTTTCCTGGAGAACGGGTGGCTTCAGAGAGGCAGGGATTGTCTGCATGGTAATGAACTGGGCCTGACAGCGGTCCATCCATCATCTCGCCCTGGAAAATTGCAGCGGTTCAGCCGTCGCCGGGTGCTCCGTTCCATCACCGCCCGAAACGCTGCGATGGTCAGAGGCCTGCTGCCGCTCTCTCGGGCGCTGACATCACTTCCTGGTGTCCTTTCATACCGTGCCGGTCTCTCAGGCGCTGACATCACTTCCTGGTGTCCTCTCAAACCGTGCCGCTCTCTCTGGTTCTGACATCACTTCCTGGTGTCCTCTCAAACCGTGCCGCTCTCTCTGGTTCTGACATCACTTCCTGGTGTCCTCTCATACCGTGCCGCTCTCTCTGGTTCTGACATCACTTCCTGGTGTCCTCTCATACCGTGCCGCTCTCTCTGGTTCTGACATCACTTCCCGGTGTCCTCTCATACCGTGCCGCTCTCTCTGGTGCTGACATCACTTCCTGGTGTCCTCTCATACTGTGCCGCTCTCTCTGGTTCTGACATCACTTCCCGGTGTCCTCTCATACCGTGCCGCTCTCTCTGGTTCTGACATCACTTCCCGGTGTCCTCTCATACCGTGCCGCTCTCTCTGGTTCTGACATCACTTCCCGGTGTCCTCTCATACCATGCCGCTCTCTCTGGTTCTGACATCACTTCCCGGTGTCCTCTCATACTGTGCCGCTCTCTGGTTCTGACATCACTTCCTGGTGCCCTCTCATACCATGCCGCTCTCTCTGGTTCTGACATCACTTCCTGGTGTCCTCTCATACCGTGCCGCTCTCTCTGGCTCTGACATCACTTGCTGGGGCTCATTCCAATCGCTTATTTTATCCATCCCGGTCCTTGCCGGACCCAGAAATCTAGATCGAGGTCGCCCATCTTCAAGGTCACTGCACACCGCTCTCTCTGGCCCTGTCCTCACCTCCCGGTGTGCTCTCTGTACCACGTGGAGAAAAAACAGATCGTTCGCCGTAGCATCCACGCGGCGTAATGGCTGCCGTGCCAAGCTTCCAACGGAAAGGTTGAGGCTCTGAAACCCATTTGGGGCACTGCTTATGTAACCTTGAGCGAAGCACTTCATCTAAATTGCCTCAATAAATTTCCCTCCGTGTAAATTGATAATATGCAATTTGCCTTGGATAAAGGCGCCCATTAACGCCATAAATAACACGGGTGTTTGCAATGTCCGAGAAGTCCATGACTTGGCGACACAAGATATTGGCGGCGGTCTGAAGGTGTGACTCTTCGTACTTAGTGTGATTAAACCATTTGTTCTTATTTATCTATTTCAAAGTCCCCCAGCAAAGGCCCATCTGTAAGCCTTCAAGCATCCTTGTCCTAATGTGAATTATTTTTGTCTCCAAGCAACCACATAATTATGTTTTTTTTCTTCTCATTGACATGTTCTCATTTCATGTTTATGAATCATAACACATGAACAGACAGGATCAACATTTGGCTAAATATAAGAAATCTTAGCTCAGTTTTGCCACATGCATTTTGAATGCAGGCAAACTAAGGTCTATTATGTATTTTTAAAGAAGAAATTCTTTTCAGGTTAAAATAAGCTTCCAAATATTTTTTCTAATAACAATGAGAACATTTTAAATTATTTCTGCGTACTTTAGGATATTACTAATAGAGCTTTTTAAACATACACACACACACACACACAAATGTACATACAGATAAATTAACAAATTAAAGGAAAAACCTGAATAAAAGAGTGGAGAAACATAATGAATGCAGATGCTTCCATACTGGTGTACTGTATGATATGCTTAAGCAATTAACATCCTATGATGATCTGTGGCATGTATAACAATACTGAGCAGGTCCAGTTGACCTCAATTCTGGATCAAGTTGGAAAGAGAAAAAGATCAAAGTGACTTTAAAAGAGGGTTCATTATTGGGGCACGGATGGCAGGAGCTTCAGTCACAAAGACTGCTCAGCTGGCTAGTGTTTCAATAGGAACAGTGACCAAAGTGACATCTGCATTTAAATCTATGGGAAAGACATCAGTAGATAGGTCAGAAACTGTGGTCGAAAGCACATCCAATGATGTGATGCCCATGCATTTGTGCGATATTAATGCAAAGACAGAAGAAGAGCAACTCAACCTCAGGAGACCGGAAATGGCAATGCAGGATGTGATCAGACTGCATTGATTTGTAGTGATCCTTCCCTCTAATGGAACCAAAACCTTGCCAGAAAAATGCCCCCCCACAGTATAACACAGCCACTGGACCCCCTCACTGTAGGGTCAAGCATTCAGGCCTGTACCATTCTCTTATATAAGTGCTTAAAATGAAACATTTTCATTTTGCTTTTCTTTCACATGTCCGTCTTGTTGAATATGGATAACGATCTTTAACATCGCCCACTTGCCCTGTTCTGCCATGGCATAAAAAATCTCGTCAAGGCCCACTCACTCTGCCCGAAAATCCGCTCCGCACCAGCATCGCCATTTCAGACGGCCTTATCGCTCTGTTTACTTTCCTCCTTTTACACGCAGCTATTCGACGTTTCGCGTTCAGAACGCAGCGCCCTCCAGTTGCCTGAGAATCTGGAAAAAAAAACGTCTGTCGAACAGGGTTATTTATGTACGACTATTTCAGATGTACCGCTGTTGTAGGGACTTTTAGGTATTAGGTTACACAGTCGTTCTGGCACCATCAGAGTCTGCGGCAGAGTTTTTGTGAGGGGAGGCCTGGTCTGTGTTTGACATTTTGACTCCCTCACACTTGAGTTTATAGGGGCTTAGTCTGGCCTGAACGCTTTCGCCGGGGAATATTTGTTATCAGCCTTACAAGGAAGGAACTTTTTTGTTTTTCGGTTCATCGGCATTCAAGTAGGATTCTCCAGATCACATTTGCCCCGGACAATCCAAATATTTTCAGAGCACACCGTGGATCAGAGAGACAAAATACTGGCGTGGCGACCGAGATGTTTGCCTGTGTAAAATGACACAGCGCTGTTTTTTTTTTTTTTTTAATGAAGGTTGCGTGCCAGCAGAACAGGAGATGCAAATTCTCTCAATGCATCGCTGCGTTAGGTCACTTCTTACTAAAGAAGGAGGTTCCCTTTTTGGCATTCCAAAGCAAATGAAATCACAACGAAAGCAACCGTGTGAGCAATGCCACAACGGGCGAAGGCAACGCATTTGCTTCAAGACTGAATACCCTACAACCCCAAATGTTATCAGGGAGGTCAGAACAGTCACTACTGAGGACATCACATTGGCTGTGAAAACATCATTTTCAGATTCAGAGCTTTCAAAAAATCTCAAGAAAAAGAATTTTCTCATTTATAATCAAGATTGTGGTGACAATTTAGTCCTGTTGCCATCCAAATAAATCAAGTCATTCAGACAGACTATTTTAATTAGTCATCTCACGGGACTCATCACAACCCATTGTGGCACTCTTCTCAACGATGCCATTTCCTGAAGACGGACCCGGAGGAGGAGTCACTTGCAGAACAAGAGCAGCAAAGCAAAATGAAGTGTGTGTATAATAATGGGATGTGGTATTAGAAAGAGGCTCTGTTGAAAGTTAAGCCAATAATTGGTGCTTGGGATAGAGAATGGGGGAGGTGCCGTGGGGGAGGGGGTTGGGTTGGGTTGGGGGATGGGGGGGGGGGGGGGGTTCCATAGAATCTGACGGCAAGAAACACACTTAAGAAAATAAAGTAGCTGAAGATGATCTTGTCCAGTATTGTGCCAGAAAAAGTGTGAACGTGTGTTAGAAACACCCACTTTATCCAGAAGCTTCCCCCACAAGTGCCTCAACTGGAATGAGAAAAAAAAAAGTCTGGCCCTGAATTTGTTTATGTGATTCGTGGTACGCATCATTTTTTAAAACACCTCGGCCTCTATTTGGACTAGCTCCCACAAATTTTGCCCAAGGCCTTTTTTTTTTTATAGGTGGATCTTCCGGTAACTTATTAACTATACATTTGAACATTTGTCTCTTTACCCCCAATTCCTCGCACAACATTGTTTCAGAAACAGAGGGTAAAGTGAACAAAACACAACAAAACAAAACAAACAAATAAAAAAGAAACACTTGGTTACATTTGACGGAAGCTTTAGCCAGAGCCATGGTTTCGTTTATTTCACAAACAGCTGTCATCAATATCATCTTGAAAATTGTTACTAATATGTCTTGCTACACCCAACCAATGTATTTGCATTTAGGACCTCAGCAAGGCCACGGCTGCAGCTAAGTACCACAACACTAACACGTAAACACTGCGCGTGGGGGGGTGGGGGGGGGGGGGGGGGACCTGTTGGCCCACTTGCGGCCTTCCGTACGAGGCGCAAATCAAAGAGGGATGTGGCCATCGGAGTGACAGAAGAACAATGGCCCCATTTTCCAACCCTTCTGAACACCCCCATCCATCATCAACCCAGGAGATTAATTCAATTCATCAGCTCAGTGTCTCCGCCGGGGCCCCCCACCTCCCGCCCCGTATCGCTCCGGGGAGACTCCTAATAAATGTTTGTGCATTTCGTCCGAGGACCCGCCCCAACTCCGTCCCCACCCCCCCGACGCCCCAACCTGCCAATTGCGGCAGAATTCCAATTATTCCAACGCCAGAGATGGGGGGGGGGGGGGGGGGGGGGGGGGGGGGGTGGGGAACTATCAGCCGGTGGGAGAGAGAGACTGGGTGAGCGACAGGAGCATGGGGAGGAGGAGAAAGGGGAACACCAGGGGTCCCAGAAACATGAGATGGTCTACCATCAGTCCATCCCACTGCTTCCAATGATCCAGGACCTGACAGAACTTACCCCTCAGATATTCCACACTATACTGGCAGATATTATGATACATTACACACTGCACTGGCAGATATGGCATATTACACACTGCACTGGCAGATATTATGGCATATTACACACTGTAATGGCAGATATTATGGTATATTACACACTATACTGGCAGATATTACAGTACATTATGCATCGTGTGGATTCATGAAATTCAACTATCCAAAATTGATTGGTCTAGACAAGTTAGTGATTAACAATCTACACTTGCACCGACCATTTTGGGATTCGTAACGGCAGGCTTTAATCAATGGCGGTAGCAGTGCTCTTAGTCCACCAGTGAAGGGGAGCAATATTCCCACCACCGTGACATCACTCCGTGGCAGCGAACATACTTCCAACACGCGTGTCCTCCAAGCTACCAGCAGGCATCCACAGATTGGCTACTCATCAAAAACGATGATTCCAGAAAATGGCATGACGGCACTTAGAGGACGACATCCGAACCCAACGTCTCTCACGCGCGCTTGCTTTAATGCAACACGGGGCGCGACGCGACCTTCGTGTTGCGAGGTGATGTCATCGTTAAAACCCTCGCCAGTTGGCATTTTTTTCCCTGACAGATTAGACAGCTCCTTGGGACACCGCAATTAACATAATTAACATATGCGCGGAGACCCTTTTAATTAAATGTACGTTTTTAAAGGCTTGAATTATTTAAAGTACACCATTGGAGGAGATTGTCTTCCTGTTGCATTGAAAACAGCTATGATTCAGTACAGCTAGCTGAATCGCATGGGGATTCCTACACATTCCTCCGCAAATCCCAACACATTAGCCATCACTTGACAATGATTTTAAGTGCTGATAAAATACCCACGTCTCTAAATCGCAAGCACTTTATTTAATTTGCATCTCCCTCTTTCACGGCGCCTCAAATTAAAGCTCGTTTCATTTGCTGTGTCATTTTCTAAAAACCTGGCAGTCGTGTGAGAAAACAGGGCAGGCGTTCCAGCATGTGTGCTTCTCGGCTCCTGGGCGAACCGAGACGAGGTGTCCTTGACGGAACCGCGCTTGGTCTGCAGCCCAAGCGCTGCTCTTCGCTCCCCCTTGTGGCGGCTTTGCGTCATGATTACGTGAAGGTCAGCGAATCAAGGGGATTTTATACCTCCAACTGAAGCATGTTTAATATTGTTATTCAAGCGCATTCCTTCCCCTTTAAATGCTTCGAAAAAGATTTCGCAGTGTATGAGAAATTTCACGTGGGAAATGGCACATTAAGTAATTTACAGTTTGAACAGGAGCAGTTCCTAAATGCTACTGTAAGTTTAGGATACAAAGGTTTCCCCAAGGCGCTGATCCTGAAATCGTCTCTTCTGATCCCTAGCCGTTTAATTCAAAAGGCAGAAACCGATCTGGGATGTGTGCCCAGTGCACCTTTCCTCCGTGTGTTTTATGGCAAGGTAAACTTACCTGAGGGAAAGAAAAGAACAAACGAGCTGGCTTTATTTCAAATCCCCAAATCCCCCACGGTAGCGCCTCCATTTGCCATATGCTGCCAGAGTGTGTGTTGTCACAACAGGGCCAATGATACGCGTCGCTCACCGCGACAGCGAGAGATCGCGGCTCGCGCGCGTTGGAACACTCGAGGTGACAACGGAAATGTGATCACATTTCGAAATGACATTTTTTTATAAATTGCATTTATATAAATTTGCATTTATGTAAATCAGGGCAGAAGCGGACTCCTAGAATCACAGAGAGGGTTGAGACGGTTCTAATATCTTTCTATAACAGTAATTGAGTTTTAACTTAGATTCTACTCCGACTCTCTGTAGATGAGATGCAGTAGTGCAAAAAGTTCCCCTAAATTATCACGAAAAATGGTCAGCTTCCTTTGGCAATGGTTCACCGCAAAAGTGCCATCTTTTTCCGCTGTCGTTTTCACCACCTTGCAAACCACATTTCAAGTTGTTTCCTGAGACGAACCACGCAGACGCAGATTGGCAGAATAACTGTTTAATTCTGCTCCACAAAATAAATACTGCTAGTTTCTGTACACCACTTTTAAAAATGTTTCAGAATGAAGGGGCAATTCAACCAAAGGGTACTCTGAAACATAACATGGCACAAAAACATGCATATTTAATAAACGGAACAACTTTTTTAAAATGTACTCCAAAGTGGAAATAAATGAAAAATGTTACAAATTTCATGAAATGCAAGTGTTTCAAATCTGTTACTGGGCAATGTTGGTCAGCATTGTTTGAATCGCCACAAGTTCTTTGATCCCTAAAACACACATATTAAACAATGATGTAAAATACCTGTGGAGACAAAACAGCCGTGTTCATAAAAACAAAAAGACTTTTTAAAGGGACATTATTCAGCATAGCCAGAGCACCGATATGACTTGCACATCTAAACACTATAGACGGGGACAATTAAAAATACGATAACAATCGGTTTCACAAAGAGTGACACGAAAATTCTACTTCCTGTTTCTGTTTCAGAAGAGGAAGCAGAACTCAGATTTTCCCTTCTACAGTACTTAAAAAAGGTACACAGCATATTGCACTCGTACAGGATATGGCTTTTCAAACTCTCTGCTGTGCATTGCATCTTATTGCCAGTTTTCACAGTATCAACTGTGGTGCGCAGACGAGCCGAGCGGTTTTCCCCCAATTTGGCTCGTTACAGTCATTTCCTGTCTCAGCAGGAAGTTATTTCCCTCCTTTACAGCACAGGATAGTCTCTGGCTTTAACGTGAAGTTCACAGAACGTTAAACTGCGCTGGCTTGGACTAGCCGTGTGGAATCGAAGCCCGTGACTTCATAACAGTGTTTGACATACAACAGCCCCGCAGGCGGCCTATAGCAAAAGACCGCAGGGAGGCCGCAAAATCTTCTGTACAACGACCACAAATTTAGCCCTGTGTGCTCAACGCTGACATTTTTGTCTCTGCCGAAAAGTGTTTCTGATTGGCTGGCTCCTCGTGCATTTTTTTTTAATGAAAGGGCGTGGCTTAAAAAAATGACATCCATACCAAAACAGTGTGATTCAGAGCGACCGGGACCTCGTAATTACGAGAAGCAGGGATCGGAGGAAAAAGCGGAACCGATTGTCTGGTCACAGACAAAATGTTTGCGAGTAAACCTTAAAAACCTGACGTTTACAACAGAGCGTCGGTTTGCGTGGATTAACGACGCTCTTAGAAAGAGAGGTTTCGCACGCAGCCGAGCCAACAATCCTCGTTTACAACACAATTCTGCTTTTTAAAAAAACTCCTCTTCACCACAGATGCAGTCGCGCGGTTAAGCGGGCTTTGGGGACAGAGCGCGCGGCTGCGTTTTCCCTTATTTAAAGGGGATTTGATCTTCCCCTTACTCACAGCCAGACATGTCAACAGAACCCCCCCCCCCCCCCCATTGAACGGGAAAGTCTCAGCATGCCGTTCTGAGCAGAATAATGGGTTTAGTACAGTAATACCTCGCTTAGCATAGTGGATGCACTCCAGATAATGGCAACCCTAATCAAATTTGTGCTAAAATGGGCCGCATTTGCAATATATAGACAGGTTTCCTGGCTGCATAATTCTTTGCCGACGAGAGAGGAGAGAGGATTTGGGGTTCCCGATCTAAAAACTCTTTGATATCACAGCACATAAAAAGCTATAGATTAAACAATCCCACCCATACAAAAAAGAAACGTTTTAAGTTGCAGTACAAGTTTACCAAATCAAAAAAGTTGGGAGATTCAAGTTACCTCACAGATTTTTGCTGTTTGTTTAGCATTGTACAGCTGCAGAGTAGCGGAAATTCCCTCATACTTGCAGGTTTTTGACTCCATTTATGGGTTCACGAGGGTACATGAACAATCGCGGCTACCTGGGGCAGTGGCAAGCAAGGTATTACTGCACAATGATAGCTAACGTTGTGCGATAACGGCAGAGGTAAGGTTCTGCTGCCTGTGAGGTTCCTCTGGTCAGCGCTGTGATGGAACCTTGCAGGTTCCTGGAGAACTTCCTCCCATGAAAAAAAAAAAAAAAAGCAACAAGTCATCATGCAAACCCTCACCATGATGCAACTCTGTAACAACAGAGCCAGCTGTGTGGAAGTTTAGGGAGCATCACGAAAGAGTTGCACGCCATGAAAAACGTTTTTCGAAGACAGGCGGGGCAGCGTAAACCCACAGAATAAGACCAAAAAAAAAAAAATTCCCTTATGAAAAAGTGATAGATGCCAATATATGCTAAAACCACAAACTCAAGACATAAGAGAAAAAAATGTAAAAACACATTTTTGCAAAATATATAAACTACTGTCACTTTAAAAAATATAATTTTTTACATCAGAAGTTGCAGTTTTTCTATATATTCCACAGTTTGTGCACAAAATATAGTATTTTACGTCATCGTACATTGGTTTTTCATAGGGAAAATCAGCTCAGTCAAACAGGTGCACGTGTGGATGATTTAAATATGAGACGGACCGATGAAACAGACGCCATTTTGGATCTTGAGCTCAGAGCAGAGTTCCCTCGCTCGCTGTGGTTGGCTGAGGGGGGCCGATGGCTCTGAAGGTCCTCGCTGGCTCGCAGTGCACTCGTCGGACTGACCTGAGATGAGTGGGGCCCGGTTCCGGCCCTACGGCTCGTGCTTGGGGCCCCCCCCGTACACCTTGCGTAGGCTGGAGTCCAGGAGGTAGTCCACGGACCTGGGGCCAGAACAGGGCGGGTGAATGGAGGACCTTTCGTCAGGAGCACTTTACGGCCTCTTATCACACTCTGCTGCGCATTATGGTGCTCAGATAGTCACTATTAAACCTGCGTGAACCAGCACAGCACACACACACCCCCCCCCCCCCCCCACACCCCCACACTCACACACACACTCACCTGTCGATGGGGGTGATGATGAAGGCAACACACACACTCACCTGTCGATGGGGGTGATGATGAAGGAAACACACACCCCACACACACACACACACACACGCGCGCACACACACACACACACACACACGTACACACTCACCTGTCGATGGGGGTGATGAGGAAGGAAACACACACCCCAGACACACACACACCCCACACCCCCCCCCACACACACACACACACACCACACCCCCCCCACACTCACACACACACACACACACACTCACACCCACCCCCCCTCCACACACACACCCCACACCCCCCCACGCACACACACACTCACCGGTCGATGGGCGTGATGATGAAGGAAACACACACCCCAGACACACACACATACACACACACACACCCCACACTCACACACACACACACACACCCCACACCCGCCCCCCACACTCACACACACACTCACCGGTCGATGGGCGTGATGATGAAGGGGATGGTGGACAGGCCGATGGCGGTGGTGGTCCACTTGCGGACGGGCAGGGGCCAGCGCGTGGTGCGTCCCAGCAGGTAGAGCGAGGCGGCGCACACGCGGTTGATGGTGAAGCCAGGGATGGCCACCGAGGCCAGGGCCTGCCACACGAAGGTGTCCACCACCGCCACGGCCACGCGCGGCGTCCGGCCCGGGCTGTCCCCGTGCTCCTGCGGTAACGAGGTCAGAACACAGGAGTCAGACCGCGGGTGCGGCGTCTGTAACCACGGCGCTGCGCCTGTAACCACGGCGCTGCGCCAGACACGTTTCTGCAGTCGATGCCAGTGCAGACTGTGTGTGTGTGTGGGGTGAGCGTGTGTATGTGTGTACGTATGTGTGTGTGTGCGCATGTGTGTACATGTGTATGCATGAGTATGTGCATGTGTGAGTGTGAGTGTGTGTGCGTGTGTGTGAGTGTGTGTGTGTGTGTGAATGTGTGTGTCTGTGCGTGCTTGCGTGTGTGTGTGAGTGTGTGTGAGAGTGTGTGTGCGTGCGTGTGAGTGCTGCTCTGCTCACCGCGGCTGCTTTCTTGCCCTTGTCCATGGCGTCGGCGGAGACGTACGCGGTGGCGACGGCGTAGGTGGCCCACACCAGGCTCACGGGCACCAGGGCGCGGAAGGCCTCCCCCACTTCGTTAGCATAGCCTGAATGCGCGCACACACACACAGCCAGCCCAAAGATACGGTTTCAATTACACAGAACTGCTCCGCTGCTTCCCAACTCCCTCCGCGCAATTTGGGACCGGCGGTAAAAAACGTAAAACATTACAATAATAATTCTAAACTGATTTCCCCTCTCGGAATTCTCATACGCCAGGACTGCCGCGCGTTAATATTCAGATACACCCCTCTCTCCGACAAATTAATAAAAGCGGTACCCCATGTGGCACGTCTTGTTCCAGAGAACGGGCCGTGACCTTTAATAACGCTCCGTACTGTCCAATCTAACGCAGACAGGCTGACTAATCATACCCTTGGTTTGTCATCATTTGCTTCATCGCAAGCGGTTTTGCCCTCTGCTGCCACTCAGTGGACAAACGGGAGTACTGCATGTACACTGCGCTTGAACAAATTAGAGGCATCAGTGTAACATCAAGGAGTATTTACAGAAAAAAGGGGCCTTGAACT
Source organism: Anguilla japonica (assembly GCA_025169545.1). Classification (NCBI taxonomy): domain Eukaryota; kingdom Metazoa; phylum Chordata; class Actinopteri; order Anguilliformes; family Anguillidae; genus Anguilla; species Anguilla japonica. Next base: position 36,297,525 of record CM045896.1, read on the forward strand.
CATGTGGTTTCAAGTATATTAATTAATATTAAGCATAAAGAATGATTCTAAACCAGACTGATTTTACTTAATGGCTCAGAGAATTGTACAGCAGTAACAAACTATGCTTATTACAACCCAAAGATGTTTGAGAAAGTTACTTAACCTGTACATAACCCAGCCCAATGTTTCCCCTTCCAGTACATAACCCAAACCAACATTTTCTCTTCCTGTACATAACCCAGCCCAATGTTTCCCCTTCCAGTACATAACCCAAACCAACATTTTCTCTTCCTGTACATAACCCAACCCAATGTTTCCTCTTTCTGTACATAACCCAGCCCAATGTTTCCACTTCCTGTACATACCCCAGCCCAATGTTTCCACTTCCTGTACATAACCCAGCCCAATGTTTCCACTTTCTGTATTTGACCCAGCCCAATGTTTCCACTTCCTGTACATAACCCAGCCCAATGTTTCCTACTCCTGTAGATAACCCAGCCAATCACCAGCACACTGTCGAAAACCACAGGACCCCATAGTGGGGCAACACTTCCTCATTCAAAAACGTATATGAACGTGCTTGAAATATTTTAGGATTTTCCTCTCGTTTTCACAGGACTGCTATCATGAGTAGAAAATGGTTATGTGCTCAAATTCATGTTTTTGAGAGGCATGAAAGTGAGATCCAATGGTAGATTAGGAGATTTTGTGTCCGCCCAAAAGGCAAACAACATCTGCAGATCTCCAGGTTGCCTCTCAGATTTTTCACTACCTGCCAAATCATCTACTTCCCTGTATTTGAGGGCAAGATACACTTATGTGCTCTACCAAGCAGGTTTCACATTGCTCCAGTGGTTTCAAACATCATAATTAAATCTTAACTATTGACCTAATAGTGTAAAGTGGTATCTTCAGTTTTTGTTTGTTTGTAACCTTCTCCTGACTTGTGAAGGTCATATACCCTTTCTCTTCTTAATGGAGTTATTTGTCTTTCCCCGTGGTTATGGCTGACACAAGGACTTTACATTTTGTGTTACCTCATTTTAAACCCCAGTGAAACAGGAAACCATGGGTAACTGTAATACCGTTCCCTAAAAACAAGCCGTCTTTGTTCACCTTTATCAAGGTTGAGAATCCAGTTTTAGGCCACGGTTTAAGGAACGACTTATTTTTGTTGAATCAAAGAGCATACAGTGATCTCTAGGCTATTATTGCCTAACAGCAAAAAAGCCGCAGTCAATAAACACTGTTTTACAAACGATTATCGTTAAGAAAGGCCCATGGCCCATACAATAGTGACACGCATTCGGCTTACATTCCAACCGAGCAAAGAAGGGCTTGGTGTGCATTCGCATTGCCGACTCGCAGCTGGCTCTGGGGTTTAATATAGTAACAGGGGGGGTTTCAAAGTCATGTCGCCTGCAATGTCGGCTACCGCCGAGTTACCGACCACTGTCAATGAGAAAACGTGAGCCGTTTTGTCCATTTTAGCCGCAATCAGAATATAAAACCCAGTAAGCAAACCTCTCGTCTTTCGTTTTTATTTCACTTAAGGCGTGGAGAACTAGTCTTAGCTTCGGTTTGTTTTGCTTTCCAGTTTTGTACAGTTTTGATGAACGGTATTAACAAAATACCTGGGAACTCCAAAAACAACTTGAAGTTTAGCGATGTGTTTATTAGCCTACCAATTACCCTATCAGATTTTTCACGAACCAAATAGTTTGGCCAAATGTGACTGCAAAGATTAGCCGACTCACAACTTTGAAGGCAATTAAACAAAACTCAGCACCTGCTCGAGCGGCTGAAAAGAGGTTCGGGCAGAATAAAGTAGGGGAAAATAGGTAACGTAAACGTAAATTGTAGACTAGTTCAAATTAGACTTACTGGAAAAAACACAGTGGGTAATCAGTTTTAATTATTATGTTATGATAATATTAATGAATACAATTAAAAATGTAGCCTAAACATGCAATGCAAGATACACAATCTATCTTCACTGCAAGTAAGCAACACTCAGCGTTACAAACACCGAATAGGCTACTGCATGCGTAGAACACGTTGCCTAAATACCACGGACTGCCACCGAACTGTCTGGCACTAAGCAACAAAAGCCTTGGTTTAATTGTGTAATTTTTGGGTGTATATCCGCACGCCTTTGAACTGCGTTGTTTCACGGGCAAATGAGTCACCACGTAAATTACAGGTAAAAAACAGTCGCAAATGCCGCGGGGCAAATCCGCATTACTGCGGGAAAACAAGCAACTACCGTAGACTAACCCACACTTAGCAAGCACACTAGGTAACTATCGATATGTCGGTAAGGTAGTACAGAAAGTAGGCTCTCTTAGCCATAAACAGTTATTCTATACTATTTCGCAAATTCTGAAAAATAACAGCCAAGATATGAGAGCTAACGTTACCGCAATCTTATATAGTGGTGTAACTGCAACAAATTCAGTCCAATTTAAATTAAAATGTGCTTGCTTGCTGACTGGGTAGCACGCTAACGTTGGCGAATAAGTTTTACAATGACAGTCCATCAGAATGTCAGGTGGCATCTGATGCAGCTATCTATACATAGTAAGAGGGAAAATCCAGCTGTCTCCCAGAAAAACCAAGCAAGCTAGCTAGCTGCATTTTGCTGCCTCACAAGGTAAACTGGTCCGAGGATGTGCAGTTAAGTAGTAGGCGCTCATCCAGTTTTTCGTTAAATTCTGGCTTCTGTTCAACTGAACTTAATTACGCAAGTACTCCTGGTGCTTACCTAAGAAGCGGACCCATGTGTCGCGATAAATATCGACCTCTTTGGTCGTTTTCTCCGGACTGGAATCCATTTCTCGCCACTTAAGATTTAAAGCATATCCCCCCTAAGCAGCAGTTCCGTACTGTCTCCGTGCTCCTTAGGACCGATAAGGGAATTTCACTGGGCACATTCAAAGGCACGACACATTCAGTCAGGGACCGTCTACAAAGGCCAACCCCTGACTTAGAGTTCCACACTACTATACGGCTAAATCGATATTTTACGGGTACAAATTCTACATGCGATATAGGTCTATTTGATTAATAAGTGAAACAAGTGACAAGACGGGACGGGCATTGTTTTGGTCAATCAATTGTCATAACAAGCATATTACGGGTTTTAAAATGAATCATTGCTATTGGTTCAATAACAGCAACAATAAACTGATCTCGGTGAAAAATGCACTAGTAAACCAGCCGTTACAAAGGTAATTGGTTATCCAAATCGTTATAATGTGAGTTATCCTCAGTTATCTGATAGAAGTAGCTACCGGTGGACCTCTGTCCAACCAACCAACCAACCAATAGCTATCGTAGGTGCAGCCCGTGTTTTTGGTTATCGTTTGTGTGGCATCGGTGGGTTTTTTCACAGTCCCTTGAATATCTAGCGTAATAAACACTCCGGTTACCGGAAGTCAACGAGGCCACAATGCGCGTACGGGAAGACCCTCGACGGCAGTTGAGGACGAATGAGTTTGAGTCTGTCTAAGCACCGGTGATGATTATTTTGTTTATTTTTATCGGTTACATTTAATAAATCACCGTGTAAGCTGGACACTTGACAAAAGGGAGGGATCTGTGTTATACAAACGTTTTCAAGAAATGCATCTCTTTGTAATTCAATGTAACGAAGTCGAGTGTACGCCTATGTGTAAACTGGTTATGAATATAGGCTACGCACATTTGCTGTATGAACAATCAAAGCCATTTAAAAAAAAAACTGCACGGTGAGTTAAAGTTTGGAAAATGTATTTGAAAATAACACGTCAAAATACAATTTTGTAGCACATTCATTGGCAAATGTAGCCTACTATCAACAGTAAGAAACAATTGTGTCCTTAAAAATAGGTGGACATAGCATTACACGGATGACCCATTCTGTTTTAATAATGAAAAGCAAGCACACAGTTCAAAATTACGGTGCTTCTTCATTGTCATATTATTTGTCTGATTTAAATTAATCAAAATTAACTAATTGACCTCAGCACTAAACAATGCCTTTATTCTCTTCTAGTTCTGTTTCCATTTTTTTTTCCAGAGACACAATGTTCCCACTATTCTTCATAAGGAAAGGTCCTGTAGTTTTAAGTGACACACATATTTGGAATTTGCAAGGAGATTGGCAGTAATCTTTATTTTACTAAACAAAAAATAGTTATTACACATACACATGGGGCTGATACTCACTGTAAAAACAGTCAAAATGTGTCGCATGGCAGCATTAATGTCCATCAACGGACCTTCTGTTCATGTTGTGGGGCTCCACCTGTTAGTGCATATGGTGACTTCCAGCCACAACAATGCCTGGCATGTTATTGCAGGGCATGTTGTGTTTGGAGACCCAGCTGAGGGCCTGTGATGGAGGACATACTCTTCAGCTTCACACCAACAAGCAGCTTATTTGTGAGATTGAGTGCTACTTGTAAAGTTAACTGGTTCTATTTTATTTTGTAAACATCAGTTAGTTTTAATTAACTGATATTTTTAATTTATTTGTTTAGGGTTTTATCCTTTTTGTCCTTTGTTTTGTTGCATTTGTGTCTACATTTTGTGCACTGTTCTGCTATTTACCTGCTGCTGAAATGACCAGATTTCCCCACGAGGATTAATAAAGTGACATCTATTTATCTGCCTGTCTGTCGGTAATAAGTGTAAGCTATTGCACATAAGATTTGGCTGATTGCAGACTACAGCATTGTAAAAGCTTGCAAAGTACAGTATGTTAAGACAATACAGTTTATATAGCAACCAAATTATATATTAATTTTTCAGATACACATATCCCTCTTATTTTATTTAGTTTTGTTTTTCTCATTTCATTATATAGTGGTAGGAGAAATCGGTGGGGCCTCAACTGATGGAATAGCGGAGGCCTCGTCACTTAAACTAAACAATTTGTGAAAAAAGAAAATAGTGAAAAAACAAAGCAAAGGGCAACCAGCCAATCTGCCACGGTGTTAAAATGACTTTCACAAAGTGGGAAAAGCGGGATTCAGAAGTGTCAGGTATAGCACCGTGTGATGATAGTATCTTCACCCAGAGCAAACCAGCTGTTCCCCTGTCAGTGCTCCTGTCACAATCACAGCGCGGACTGTGTTATGACAGCGTGTTGGACAAATAAAAGGAGGCCGAACATTCGCGAAAGCCAATAGGAGCCCAGAGAGGGGGTGTTCTTCCGCACGAGGCTTAGAATGGCTGCCACCACGAAACAGTCGGTTGCGAAAAGCCGCAGAACATTTCCTAATGTAATTTGCAGTCGGGCGATGTCTAAAAACATGTACTGGGTATTTATATCTATTATTGTTATGACAAATCGATGTTGGGGTGACGATGGGCACGAAATGGAGGAGTTTCTGAAGAGAGAGCACTCGTTGACCAAGCCATATCAAGGTAGCATCACCGCCGGTTATAGTTATGGTTCTGAAGCAAACGTCAGATGCCTGTCTTGTTACGATTGCTAACACACTGAGCGGAAAATTAAAGCACGTAGTACATGTAACTTTACCGATATTACATTAAATATATACATCTACTTTTTTTTTTATCACAGCCACATGAATAACAGTCAGTTATGGCCAGGGTCTGTCAACGCCGGGTTAGGCAGCTATTTGAAATACTGATCAGTGAATGGTTCCTGCAGAATTTGCGACATAATGTAGCGTTGGGTTCTTTTTTTAAGCAGGAATATATAACACTGTAGCTTGGCAGATAACTAACGGACTGTCCTGTCAGAATGTCACCTTGTGAACACCTTAGAATTTGCTGTAGCACTGTTCCTGCGCTTGCCAATCACGGGAGAACGGTAGCAAGCTAAAATCGGACGTTGACTGAAATAAGCGTCCTGCTGTGGACGTATTATATTACAGTTTCTCATAGCAACATTACCGACATGTTTGCATTTTTTCCTCGTGACGTTATATTTTGTTGAAAACGTTTGCAAGGCCAAGCATGTAAGAAAAAATCATCATCATTCCTTTAATGATTTTTACTTCAGTTCACAAATATAAAGGCCAACGAGCTCTCGTGAATTACCATTGTGCCCGGGACGGGAAGTAGGACTGTGTGGCATGGCATGATGTCATCTCATCGTTGTGTGTTTAGCGGTCGGGTCCTCCATCTCGTCCCACTGGGAGCTGATGGGCGACGCCATGACGACCACGGAGCAGGTGCGGCTGACGCCGGACATGCAGAGCAAGCAGGGAGCGGTGTGGAACCGCATCGTGAGTACTGCGCTGGCGCCGACCTCAGCATCACTGTGCCACTGGCCCCTTTCAGGAAATGCGGTCCGCGACTATCGAGGGATGTCACGGGTCTACGATTTCTAGTGTCCCTACAACTTTGTGTGAAGTGCAGACACTACTACATTTACTCGTTCTTTAGTGATCCATTCGTAGTATCACACTGTGGAAAAACTACAATTTTTCTCATTTTATTACAGCCCTGGTGGACTGCGAGCCTTCGATGCAGTAGGGCTGTCTGAAAATGCCATCACCTTTCTCTTAGTCTGTGCTTGGATCTGTTACAAGTTTGCATGTGAGGCTCAACTGTCTCTCTCTCTCTCTCTCTCTCTATGTTAATTTGTGCACACAGCCCTGTCACCTGAAGGACTGGGAGCTACAGGTGCACTTCAAAATTCACGGCCAAGGAAAGAAGAATTTGAACGGCGACGGGCTGGCAGTGTGGTACACTAAGGAGCGCATGCAGAAAGGTGAAATTCTGCCCTCTTGTGGCGAGTCGCCGGAACATCACTGCACTAACCTCCACAGATGAATTTTATTCAAATAACCAATTCCAAGTGTATCTGAACGTGACTTCGCTCGTCAACCACTAAGGAGACAGTTACATCATTTCAGATATTATAAACCTGACTTTTCCCAGGTTTGATGAGGACATTTAATAGTTACTTTTGTCAGAGTCTTATTGCATATACTCAGTATAACACACGAATATCGTATTTCTTTTTGATTTTACCCCACAGTTGTTTCTTTAGCACAATAGAAGGATTTGGTAGGTGAGAGGAGTCTGTACGCTGCAGGGTTTCTTTAAAAATCTTATTGCTGATGGAATGACGTGTAAAATGGTGTATGACTGAGCAGTAGAATTAAAATTACTGTAAGTAAGGAAGTGATTTTACTTCAGCTGCTTAAATTCCTTCATTAAAGGCAGAACAGAATCAGTCTTGCTGAGAAGCTATGGGCTGTTTGTGTCATCTCAGGTCCGGTGTTTGGGAATACAGACTTTTTCACCGGGCTGGGGGTGTTCGTGGACACTTACCCCAACGAAGAGAAACACCTAGAGGTACGGCTTTCTACTCCCAGACGTTCCCACCATATCCGAGGTCACGCAGGTCACACAGCCTCTATCCTAAAAACAAAAAAAATCACATAAATGACATTTCAGTGTAATCTGAACACAACCGCACCACACTCTCCCAGTGACCTGTGTGTAGAGTAGGTTAATGAGGTTTAGAGTCTTTAAGACCGGAGGAGATGTGTTTTCAGTATCGGCACGGCGTTGAATTGCGGTCAGGACTCCATACTTGTTTGCGCTAGTTGTATTTATTCTAAGAGGCCTGCTGTTCAGATTTAGCTGCAGCGTGTCTGTCTTAATGCTCAGTCCGTCTCTGCTGTTGCCTTTAACGAAAGTGATTTCACAGTTCTGGGGTTTCGTACCTTTTATATTATCCACCCATGTAACTCACAACCGCTGCCATCTGTAACTGTTCATTTTACTTTTCTGTATTATAATCCATGCTGTGATTTTGGGATGTAGAAAACTTTTTTTGGCTGCCTCTAACACAACAACACCTCATCACATATCACATCAAGGGAGAGAGAATGCTTTTTTTTTAGCTTTCGAACTGAATTCAGACGTTGTGCAAATATCAGTTGTAGTCTTATGTAGATCTGAGCGTGTGCAGTAGGTGGATATCGTGTGTAGCCGATGTTGTTAGATCATATGACGTTCAGCGTGGGGTCCGGTGAGTGTTGGGCTCAAGCCTTTTTTGAGGAGCCTGTTTTGTGACGTGCTTCTCTGTTTTGTGCACCCCATGGAGACAGGCACAGAAGAGGAGGTACACCCCACGCACGCAGGTACCCTTTTTCTGCCCCCACCCCCCCCACCCCCCTCCAAAAAAAACCAACTGCCTGTGAGGAGCATGCACCCCCCAGGTTCACCCATGTACCCCTTGGTAAAGCTGTGGAGTGTGTGTGTGTGTGTGTGTGCGCTGTTCCAGTTGGCCTCACAGCCCTGCTTTGCTAAGTCATGTGGTTGGAGTCCCTGGCCAGCGGGGGGGTGTTTGAAATGGGCGGGCGTTGTAAGCGTTGTGGGCGTGTCTGGCGTGGTGGTCTTGGGCGTCCTGCACTGATGGGAGAGAGAGCGGTTTCTCCAGCCCCTTAACGAGCAAAGCTCTCCCGCATGCCATCAGTCACGCCTGTGAGCCAATCAAAACGCTTCTCTCTCCATTGCCAAACGCTGCGATTCGTGTAGAAGACCGTCAGAGGATGTGGTAGCTCCGCCCTCCCATCAGTCTGCATGCAGTGCTGGTTTTACTGTTACTGTTTCCACCGTTACTTACATAGTCTATCTCACGTTTTTCTGTCTTCATCCCTCCCTCCTTCCTCTCTTGCTTTCTCTCTGTCGTGCCTCCGCCCCCCCCCCTCCTGTCCTGCCTCCCCTCTGTCTCTCTCTCTCTGTCCTGCCTCCCCTCTGTCTCTCTCTCTCTGTCCTGCCTCCCCCTCCCTCTCTGTCCTGCCTCCCCTCTGTCTCTCTCTCTCTGTCCTGCCTCCCCCCCCCTCTGTCCTGCCTCCCCTCTGTCTCTCTCTCTCTGTCCTGCCTCCCCTCTGTCTCTCTCTCTCTGTCCTGCCTCCCCTCTGTCTCTCTCTCTCTGTCCTGCCTCCCCCTCCCCTCTGTCCTGCCTCCCCTCTGTCTCTCTCTCTCTGTCCTGCCTCCCCTCTGTCTCTCTCTCTCTGTCCTGCCTCCCCTCTCTCTCCCCCCTCCCCCCCTCAGAGAATATTCCCCTACGTGCTGGCGATGGTGGGGAACGGCACGTTGGGCTATGACCACGAGCGGGACGGGCGGCCCACGGAGCTGGGGGGCTGCACCGCCATGGTGCGCAACCTGAAGCACGACACCTTCCTCTTCGTCAGATACGTGCGCCGGAGGCTGACGGTGAGAGGCCAGCGCTAGCAGCTTTAGCATTACGCATCTGTTTTATTACAGTAACATTAGCATTGTGCATCTGTTTTATAACTGTAGCATTAGCATTGTGTATCTGTTTTATTACAGTAGCATTAGCACTACACATCTGTTTTATAACAGTGGCATTAGCATTACGCATATGTTTAATAACAATAGCATTAGCATTATGCATATGTTTTTTCTAAAAGTAGCATTAGCATTATGCATATGTTTTATAACGATAGCATTACGCATCTGTTTTATAACAGTAGGATTAGCATTGTGCATCTGTTTTAATACAGTAGCATTAGCATTACGCATCTATTTCATAACAGTAGCTTTAGCATTACGCATCCATTTTATAACAGTAACATTAGCATTACGCATTTGTTTTATAAAAGCAGCATTCACATTTTGTATTTTTTATAAAAGTAGAATTAGAATCATTTATTTGTTTAATAACAGTAGCATTAGCACTAAGCATCTGTTCTATAACAGTAGCATTAGCATTATGTATTTGTTTTTGTTATTTTGATATACGTTCGTTCTGCCTCACCTTGGTACCCTGAGCTGTGTCCCCTGTGCCCCGCCTCCAGATCATGATTGACATTGATGGGCAGCACGAGTGGAGGGATTGCCTGGACATCCCGGGGGTAAACCTGCCTCAGGGGTACTACTTCGGTGCCTCGGCCATCACCGGAGACCTGTCGGGTACTACCTCAGTTCCTCAGTGCTTTCATATCGTAAGATAACTCAGTGAGAGATAGATGTTTGGCTGTGTTTCTCCTGGTGTAGATAACCATGTGAGGACTCAGTGAGTGATATATGTTTGCTGTGTTTCTCCTGGTGTAGATAATCTTGTGGGGACTCAGTGAGTGATAGATGTTTGCTGTGTTCTCCTGGTGTAGATACCTTGAGGGGACTCAGTGATAGATGTAAAATTGCTGCGTTTCTCCTGGTGTAGATAATCTTGTGGGGACTCAGTGAGTGATAGATGTTTGCTGTGTTTCTCCTGGTGTAGATAATCTTGTGCAGACTCAGTGATACATGTAGGGCTCCTGTGTTTCTCCTGGTGCAGATAATCATGTGGGGACTCAGTAAATGATAGATGTTTGCAGTGTTTCTCCTGGTGTAGATACCTAGTGGGGACTCAGTGATAAATGTAGGATTGCTGTTTATTCCTGGTGTAGATAACCATGTGAGGACTCAGTGAGTGATAGATGTCTGCTGTGTTTCTCCTGGTGTAGATAATCTTGTGTGGAGTCAGTGATAGATGTAAAATTGCTGTGTTTTCCTGGTGTAGATAACCATGACATGATCTCGATGAAGCTGTACCAGCTCACTGTGCTGCGCAGTAAGCAGGAGGAGGAGGAAGAGGAGGAGATTCTCATTCCCAGTGTGGACAACCTGGAGCTGCTGAGGGGTACGGCAGGAGGTTGAGCAATCATGCGCAGTCACCCGCACAGTCATGCACACACATGCAGAAACCACACAAGCACACACTGTTCTAGCATGTTCTATCTCACTTTAGAAACTTCCTTACGCTACATCGCTTCTGGGTTTTTTTAGTAGTTGGCCGTGGCTATTGACGTCACAAAATACCGTCCAGTCATTTTTCCCTTATTTCACTGGGGGTGCTGATATCCTAAAAATTGCACTTTCAAGTTTGATACATTATCCTAACCATTTATGGACACACCATATGACGTTCCATAGCCTTTGTGTAACTTCCCTATTTCTCTCTCTCTCTCCCCTTCCCCCTGCTATCTGTTCTCTCTCTTTTTCTCTCCTTTCTCTCTCTTTCTCTCTCAGGGGATGTGAGTGAAGGAGGAATGAGTGGGTTAGCCTTGTTCTTCACCGTGCTCTTCTCCCTGCTTGGCTGCTTCCTGCTCCTGGTCATCGGCCTGGTCCTGTACAGCCACTGGAGCGAGAACAGCCGCAAGCGCTTCTACTGAGACACAGCGAAGGGAGAGAGAGAGAGAGAAGGAGAGAAAGGGAGGGAGGAAGGAAGAGGCCGCTGTTACTGCTGCATCCAGAGGATAACCGTTTCTGCACTGAGACACTTTGGACCAGAGCCGCTGACCCTGATCTTCACAGCTGAGGGACAAGAGACTGTGAGAGAGATTAAGAGACAGACCGCCATGACTACTGTTACCAGGGAGGAAAAAAAAAAAGTTTCTCGTTGCACTGAAGAGCTGTGATGGGCTTTACTGACCTTAATCATCACGACTGAGAAAGAGAGAGAGAGACTGAGGGCGAGGTGGGCGGGAGAAAAGTTTTGGGGGAAGAGTGTGTTATTGTGTGTTGTGAGAGGAGAACTTTGAGAACGACTGCCTTCAGCCCTGTCCCAGACTCCTTTGGGAGAGAGGGGAGACAGACCCCCGCCCCCCCACCACCCCCCTTTGAGCCCTGGGAAAGGGGGGAGGAGGCTAGGAGGAACATTCCTCATTTCCAAGCCAGTTTCACTCCAACCTGACAAAAAGGCTGGATGCTCCTGTAGGGCTGTGCTTGTCCGAACCACCCTCCCCATTTCCTTTCTGATGTGTGTTACAACAAAAGAAACAGGTGGGGGGGGGGGGGGGGGGGGGATTGGTGGAGAAGCGCTGGGTTGCCAGATTGCGGGTTACAGGTCCCTGAATGTTTGCGGGTGCCTTGCTTTATAGGCCCCTGTGTGATGTCATTGGCCTGGGCTTCGCAATGTCCGCAACATGCAGACTTCATCGCTGTCAGCTTCCTCTTCACTGTCTGCTTCCTGTCAGCTTCTCTTCACTGTCAGCTTCCTCTTCTGTCTGCTTCCTCTTCTCTGTCAGCTTCTGTCAGCTTACTCTTCTCTGTCAGCTTCCTGTCAGCTTACTCTCTCTGTCAGCTTCCTGTCAGCTTCCTCTTCTCTGCCAGCTTCCTGTTGGCTTCCTCTTCACTGTCAGCTTCCTGTCAGCTTCCTCTTCTCTGCCAGCTTCCTGTCGGCTTCCTCTTCACTGTCAGCTTCCTGTCAGCTTCCTCTTCTCCGCTCCAGAATCACAGTCACTGCCTCTAACCACCCCGCCGTGATACCACGTTGCATCTGGTAAAAAAAAAAAAAAACGATCCCCTCAGCCAGGAAGACTTCTCCCGTTTAAAGCGAGGATGCCTCACATTAGCTGTGATTTATATGGTCCTGTCCTCTCCTCTCCTCTCATCTCCCTCCCTGAAACTTTTCAGCAGCTCAATCCCCTTTAAGGTTGACTCTGCTTTTTTATAAATCCATGTGAAATGACCGTAGGTTTAGACTCCTCTTCGGATGTCTGTGTTAGTGCAGTGATCGTGTTTTGCATATGCATATGCATGAAGATGTCTCCCTTCTTTTAAGCCACTGGTCCTTTTTGGAGAACTGATTATAGCTTCATAGTTCACTCAGGTATTCTGTCTACTGAGCAGGTAGCCCACTCCATACTGGTAGCATTGAAAGGTATATCTGTCACTGGTGATACTCCAAGTGTTCCAATTCCAATGTTGCTAGTTATGAATATTTATTAAAAGGGATGCTTAAAGATAGATGGTTAGATAGATAGCACAGTGACTCAGAAAGGCACTCCGATAAGAAGAACAAAGGACAAGAGGAACATAGGAGTTGAATATCTGGCCAGTGTGCAGAATATCTATGGTCCTTTGTTAAAATCACATTTTACCATATTGGATGTACATAATCTGTATGGACAAGTTGGCCTGGTAGTGTTGCCTGGTGCTGAGACCGTGTAGATGCTGTACGTCTGTATAGCCGACCTGCCTAATAACGTGGGCTACAGACCTTCTTTTACTGCCAGCCTTCATGGCTGCGCCTGTGTCTTTAGACTAAGATCTGGTTACAGTCAAATCTCTGCCCCAGTACGCTAATAGCAATATAAAAACCCCAGTTTACACAGGATTCCTGTTTTTAAAAAAAAGAAAAAATAGGGGCTAGTTGTCAAATTATTTAAAACAATGGCCAGAAAAGAGCAGTGTGGGATGGTGGCTCTTCAGATTGCAGTGCAATTCATGAATTAAAACTACACAGTAAAATAGGAATAATGAATTACTATTAATTGTTATAATGAACCACTATAAATCATTATCCAACGGTTTAGTAAAAAGATGTTGTTAAGCAATATGACCAGATTGAGAAAAAAAATGTCACAGTTTTACTCTTTTAAGATGAGGGTTCATGTAACATATTGCAACGGCGTAGCAATGTCAATCATCTTCATTCCTGGTCCTGGTAGGCCACAGGGTCTGCTGGGTTTTTAATTGGCCTTAATATGTCGGTTATGAATTCAGACCCTAGAACCCAGTCTGAGGTGAGTTGTCTGTGTAGTCCACTGCTTTAATTGATCAGTTAGGTGCGGAATAACATCAAAAATATACCCTGCGGCTCTCCAGGACTAAGAACGAAGATGACCGGTCAATGTCGTTACCTTGTGTGGAATTATGAGAACCGTGGCCTGGCTTTTACAAAATGGCTCAACCAAATCAAGGAAGTGAAAGGCGATTATTGACCTCTTATTAATCGCGAATCATTACAGCGTAATTATCTATGGTTGTTTTTTTTTTTGTTGCCATAAGTCTGGACGGCTGGCTCACCTGCCTTTGTATCTTACTGTGTGAATTACTGTGTCTTTTAATATTGCTGTCTGCCCATTCATGGTTAGCCATCTGCGCACTGAACTTCTGGTGTAGCGTGACCGTGTCTTTTCCCCGTCTGTCTTGTTACCGCCTCAGCCTTTTAAAAACAATGTATTTCATTGTGTATTTATTTATATATTTATTCATTTATTTATTTGGGGGGGGGGGGGGGGGGAAGTGTAAACAAGAGAACTGCATACTTGAAATAAACGCCATGTTCCTCCCAGACGAATGTTCCCCCGTTGGGAAGGTCGTGAAAGTCTCCGTGCTGCCTTGTGGCCGATCCCAAGTCCCGGACCACGTCTACACGGGTTGCTTTGGATCGAAAATGTAACCCCAAACGACCTTTACCGTTACTGTAGTGAATATTTCGGTTTTCGTTGACGCCTATCGGTCCTTCGTATTGCTGTTTGGGTAAACATTTGCACTTGTCATTTTGGTTTGTCGGTGCACTGCTAGGCTAAAATTTGATGTGAATACAGCCTTATTATAGCCAAATGATGAGACACAATCTATAATGGGTTGTAACTGTTTGCCTTCAAGGTAGAAATGCTGTATGTATTGTATGGCTGCAGATCAAATGCCATGCTTTATTTCTATTCAGTTATTATTTTTATTTTTTATGTATTTATTTAACTGTTTTGTTTTTGTTTTTATTTTGTTTTTAATGCTTTAACATTGCAATAAGTATTGCAGTGGTTATTGTAATTCTTCATTTAACTTGGTATATGAATTTACATTTCTGAGTAGGTTGAAGTGTAGAAGTGTAGATCACCCAAGTAACAATTCCAAGTGGCAGTACTTGCTCTGTGCTATGCTGACATTGACATTTCCAAAACCACAATACCATGAAAATAAAATAATTAAAACTAATGTTGAATTTAGTTAAATTAACAGCAGTGTCTGCCCAGAAGTTCAGGAATGAAGTTGAGCCTCCTCATAACAGTGATTTTGTTTAGACTAAATGTAAAATATGCTTGTCCCAAAAAAGGCAAAACTTTTAACTGTATGACTGTATGTACTTCGAAACACTGATTTTTCACTTGCAAAAAAAGAATTCACCTCTCTCAGGGGTATTCAGACCTACTGAGCATCTGAACCCCTCCGTTTTTGCCGTGTTAGTTCCTGAATCCCGTGTCTCTCGGAAAGTAAAAAACGGTACTGATTTACTCACTGCTGCTGTTTTCGTCGAAGGTGCAGAGGTGCCCGCTTGATTCAGCAAACTGGGGCCTTGTTTCTCATCACCCTTGACCTTCCTCATTTGAGGAGATGTTTCAGTGCCTCCATTCACCCTGTTCCTGTGAACGTCTATCCCCTGGAGACTGAAAACCCAGCTCCTGTGAACATCTATCCCCTGGAGACTAAAACCCAGCTCCTGTGAGCATCTACCCCCTGGAGATTGAAACCCTGCTCTCCATCCCCTTGAAATGAAAACCCAGCTCCTGTGAACATCTACCCCCTGGAGATTGAAACCCTGCTCTCCATCCCCTTGAAATGAAAACCCTGCTCCTGTGAACATCTGTCGCCTGGAGACTAAAACATCTATCCCCTGAAAATTAAAACAAATTTGCAGTTTTTCCTTTTTTTCTCTTAGGTACAGGGGATGTAACGGAGTAGATTTGCTGAGGGGATGACAGAGCCGATGGCCTACATTAAAGCTGCCTGTAACAGGCTGTCCTTGTTCCTGGACGCAATAGTGGTCCTGCAGGTTTTAGAACAATGTGAATCCACCGTAAGCACATGGCCACTTCAGCAGCTATTCAACAGCCGAAGCAACGATGAGTTTCGCCACTAAAAGTGTTTCTTTTGTATCAGGCATAAATGTCCTATGTGGGACTCGTGACCTAAAAATTAGGGCCTCGTGCTCATTGCCCAGTATGAAAGGTACCAGCCGTGTGGTTTGTTAAAAAAAAAAAGAAAAGAAGTTCTGGGCGATGGTGGTCTAGCTGTTTTTTTTCTTTCTTTTTTTCCTGCTTACACTGACTTTCTGGAATTCTCCAGGGGGTGGGTGGGGTGGTAGTGGGAGTGGAATCCATGGACACCGTCACTATGTAGGTCAGGGGGTCAGAGGTACGACAGGAAAAAGTTCTCTGAGGATGGATTCCCACCCATAGCTTCACCCAGGTCAAGGGGGGTCACAAGGACTACTTTACACACACAATGCTATGGGGAGGTAATTTGAGATTAAAATACCCCAAAAACCCGCTGAACTGTAAACTATCAGCAGTTTATGGGGGAAACTATTTTTTTTACATGTAAATGCTTCTATGGATATATGGCAAATATTGATAAAACGACTACCTAAAAGAAAATTTGTACATTACTATGTAAACTCTGCATACAAATTCATGAGTTGGCAGCCATTTTCCCCTTTATACTGTACATCGATTGTCTATTTCTTATTAAAGTTGCATGATGGTAAAGTGCCTACTCTCATTTTAAAAAAAATCTCATTAATAATTCATGTTGCACACTTGGGATCACCTGTATTCCTGACCCCACACTGAACCTTATGGTACATAATGTAGTTTTATCTGTAACAGCTAGGGCTGCAAAAGCTTACGATAACAAGGTTCAGTCAGGAGACAAAAATACAGCAAAGGTCACAGGAAAATTGAGAAGATTTTTCAGGCCCAGTTGTAGTTTTCACACAGGATTTTTGAGGGCCGGTTGTAGTTTTCACACAGGATGTTTGAGGGCTAGTAGTTTTCACACAGGATTTTTGAGGGCCGGTTGTAGTTTTCACACAGGATTTTTGAGGGCCAGTTGTAGTTTTCACACAAGATGTTTTATCACCAGATGTGGTTTCATATAAACCACTTTTCACACAGGATCTTTTGAGGGCATAAACAAACTGATTTAGAAGAATAAAACAGCTGATCCCCTTGTCCACCGCAGAACTTTCCACACAGGACTACGTTTTGAGGTCTAAATTTACCTTTATTTTACCTGTTAGTAGTACTTTCCACAGAAGAGCGCTGAACATTTTGATTGGTCGGCATTTTTTTGTATTTATTTTCAAAAACCGCCATGTTTGAAAATTGCAGCCGCAAACCAATTTATTTTCATAATACCTTCAAATACTTGTATGTTTATTAGCCTAGTTTTAGTTATAGCCTGCCAACAACGTGTGCTCTTCTGTTCTTTTCTTGCTTTAGTATTTTTATCGCCAGATGTGGTTTCTGAATATTTTCTTATAAACTCAAAACACTGATGAGCGTAATTCATTGTTATCAGTAAAACCAACTTTTTGTCAGGGACTTGCCGTGCCATTCTCAATTCCACACCAGGATACTGTATGGTGCCATCTGACTTCGCTGCTCGGCTAGCAGCGAATAAACAAACTGCTAATTTAAATTTTCAGAAGAATTTTGCGATTAGCCTATATGGAAACAGAAAGACAGCAAATTGTTTACCCTACTGATGTGACATTCTGTCGGGGACCTTGCCATAATGAATGTGCTTGCTGACGAATTCCTTGTGCATAACAACGGTTTTCCATTTTACGGTAAAATATGCCCAAACGGCTGCAGAAGAAAACTGAAATGTAACCATATATGAAATATAAGTGTGCACATATCTTCACCAAACTTGTTGCATTCGAATCGGTGACATGATAATAGCGCCTTTCTTGGCTTGAACTACTTTATGAGAAATAGGAAAGAGTACAGATTAAGGCAACCATTTGTTCAAAAAAGAGGATTTCCTTTTTTTCTATCTGGAAAAAAACGTAACACGTCAGTACACATCTATCAAAGGTTTCGATCTTGCGAAGGAATCCCCGTCAATGAAATAATTAGGGACGTTATTTTTGTCAATCACATTTTTTGTCAATTTCAACTTTTTGTGACTTTGGTTCAAGTTTTGTGGGGAAAAAGTGCAGTGGATGATGACTGTTGGGAGTGGATTGATTTATCATCATTAGCAGTAAATTTCCTAACGGAACTCAATGCACTAAAGAAGTCAAGAACTTCTGCATGTCATGCTGGCTGTTGTCTTTGTTTTGATTTGTAATTTGACAGAATGGGGGGGTGGGGGGGTGGTGAGTTCCCAGTCCATTAGCAGGGCCCGACTCGTGTTGAGAAGCTGCAGGGACAAACATTCTGCACGGATTGCTGAGTGAACGGAAACAGACGGAAGCGTGCTTGAGGGAATGAATCAGGCTGTGATGATGCACGCGCTTAAAATACACACGTACGAAAACGGCACATTTCAGACGTACGGCTTTACGCGGGTTCTCAACACTCATGTTTCGGCATTTCAGGGAAGCAACCATGGGTGACTAGTCTTTTGAACTTTGATGACATCACAAAGCTCGCTGGTACCCCATGCTGAAAACGCACCACAACGTTTCTGAGCCATTCAGCTGAACTTAAATCGCTGAATGTTTGCAGTAATTTAAAGTAACATTTAGTTTCTTTTTAAATCCTTGACACTATTTTATTTGAAGTCGCGGCTCTTTAAATCTCTTCTGTGCTAACACCACAAGTTAAAGTTCAGGAAGCTGATGATAAGTTCTGCAGTGTTGACAGTGAATCCTATCTGCGGCTGCATGTGTTGTACACAAACATGCACACGCATGCATGCACACACAAACCACCCACACACAGACATGCATGCACACAGGCATGCGCGCACACATACACACACGGACATGCACACACACTCATTTAATGCACAAGCACTCACAAACCACCCACACACAGACATGCATGCACGCGGGCATGCGCACACACACACACACACATGCACACACACTCATTTAATACACACACTCATTTAATGCACAAGCACTCACAAACCACACAGACATGCACACACAATGCGCACACACACACACACACACATGCATGCACACAGCGCATGCCGAGCACACACAAAACACCCACACACAGGACACACACATGCGCACACACACACACACACACACATGCACACACACTCATTTAATACACAAGCACACACAAACCACCCACACACAGACATGCATGCACGCGGGCATGCGCACATACATTTAATAGACACGCACAGACACTCACACTCATTTAATACACACATGCGCACACACACACACACACACACAGAGTATATGTATGTTTCAATCTGCACCTGGAAAAAAAAAAAAAAAAAAAAAACTTTAAGGACTAAACTTGTGCACTGGGTAAACAGTGCACAAGTGGTCAAAGCCACATGGCAAAGACCCCACTGACTCCAACTGCGTTTTAACCCAGGGAAAAGCACCCAGCGCATCTGACATGTAAGAGGGGCAAAGGGGGCAAAAGTGTAAAGAGGTAAAAGGGTCATGACCTCAGAGACACCTGGGGCTGAGAGTCACTGTCTTAGCAGAAAAAAAACATCTCGAAACAATGGCTGCACCTCAACTTTGTGGACAGGAAAGAAATGCAAAGACAGCACAAATACAGATGCGTTTTTTTTTTTTTTCTGTGTTTAATAGCCCTTATTTTGCAAGGTAAACATGTTAAGGCCAGAGATATTTTTATAAGTGAAATCTGGGCCGATCTGTACAGGGGGGAGAGAGGGAGGGGATATTATTTTGGGGCTCCAGAAGAAACACAGGTCAAAAACCCTGTATTCAAATTATCCAAAATGCAAACATTTCCATTACAAAAACACGCCTTCGTCGCTTCACGTTGCATAACAAACATGCACTTGAGTATTTTCATTTGTCACCTAAAGAAATGTCTTCTCGAACCATAACATACAAGTAACAGTATATCTGAAACGACACCCTACTTACAACACGAAAAACCAGATTAAATATTGTTCTCCCAGTAAAGCCCCCCCACCCCCCCCCCCTCCCCCCTTTTCAGGATCATAATATGTCTCATCGTCGCTCACACACATTAAACAAAACATGATCAGTCCTTAAATGTTAAACTGGAACAAAAAGAGGGAAATGCTTAACACACGGAAACAGGAAGGACACAGGTTTACGTTTTGAGGGGTTTTAGCTAGCTTAACTGAAAAAGCACTGGTCACCGTTGTCAATATAGACCGTGAAAATTAAAAATGCAAAACACCGGGAGTCAAATTTCACTCGACCATTTTAAAGCAGCTTCAGCAGTGAACTCGGTTACAAGGTAAAAGTGACCAGCCCTACATACGCACGACACACACATGTACTCCCTACACACACGGATAAAAATCAGAGCATCTGCTGTTCTCAGGTCCAGAACACCAGGAGAGTAAAAGAACCGTTCTGCTCTTGGGAGAACAGTTGACAAAAACGCGAGGACTCGCACGCCTGGCAGCTCTCTACACACACACGCATGCACGCGCACGCGCACATGCACACACGCACACCTCTTTGGAGCTGCCGCAGTTCTCACGCTAGGCGCATCGCTTTACAGAGATGGCCAGCGGCCGTTTCTTAGCAACGAACCCAGGCGGCGTACATTTGCACGTTTTTATATCCACAAAATATAAAAACGCGAAAATTTCTTCTGTTCCAACAGCGACGCAACACAAATTAATCATACAGATCAATGGTGACCGACTTAACCCGAATCACCTCTGCGCCCCTTACTTCCACACAACCAATTCTTTTTAATTTCTATCGTTGCCACGTCACAAAAATCCCATCATGCTTGTGGGCAATACAGCCTGTGCTCTTCAAATCAGGCTGAACGATATTGTGCTTCGAGAATTATTGCAGACAAATAAAGCAGCTTCGGCACTGGCTACACGGGCAAACACACCAACGACACAAAGAGGAGGCACACCACCCGTATTGAGGAAAGATGGCAGCCGTTTATTACTGCGCGACGCCACATCCGCCATCTTTGTTTCGCGCACAACGCAATAACAAGGTCGAGCACCTTGATTTGTGTGGTTCGTGCCTCCGCGCCAGATGCCCACGTCTCCTCCATTTTGATTGTAAAGTCATAAATATGCAAAGAAGCAAAATGAATAGGGCCTACACTAGAGCCGTGGTGAACTCCAACTCTTGCATCGAGAAGCGGAAGCGGAAGCTTCACGCCAGTGTTTCACCGACGACAAATTCTGCCCAGGTTTCTCGGTGTCAAACGCACACACACACACACACACACACACACACACACACACAGCGCATTCAACAGCAGAAGCTGAAGGAGCCGGGGCTGGCAGTGAAACGTTTGCCTCGTCGCAGTACGCAGAAAAAGAGCGCAGACAGAGCACAGAGAGGCACGAGGAACAAACGCCTAAAACGAAAAAAAGACGACGGAAGAGCCGCCGACAAAACTGCCCCAAAGTCCTCGGTCCAAGGGGGGGAAAAAAACGGCTCCTGACACGGTAGCCATGTTGGCATCAATCAAGCGCAAGCTTCAAAGGAAAAAAAACAAAAAAAAGCAATAACGATAGCGAAGGTAATTATGTTTACAATCCACAACAGACCAAGCAGCCTCTCTAATGACTTCCCCCATCTTGAGTACGTACCAACCCCATGACTGTAAACACCTCACCAGCGACTTCCAGTCCGAAATTTTGTCGTCAAGAACCGGGAAGCATACTACCGCTAAAAAGCTTTTAACTGGCACTAATTATCAGGCACCTCCAGCCCTGTTTCGACCCCATTCTGCACGCGTTGGAGCGCCAATAACGCGCGGCCAGCAGGGGGCGGCGAACGTAACTGGGCCACAGCCCCGGGAGGGGATGGGAGGGAGGGAGGCGCGATTGATCAAATATTAAATATTCTTCATTTCATCTCGATTTCTCCTTCTCCCTCCCATCGTAGACTGACAGAAAGGTTGCAGACACAACGCAGTAAGAGAGATGGCTCTCGGGTCACATGACCCCCCCCCCCCCCCCACAAGCAGAGGGGGAAATAAGAAGGGTGGGGCAAATGAATAAAGCACTTTTATAAATCTTTTTCTTGAAAAACCTTTATCTCGCTTTTTGTTACCGGCATGCATTGTTTTGTTTTCCCATGGAAATTTGCGCCGTTGGCAGGAAGTGACGCGATGCCCTTTTGGGACGATTTGCACCAATGAGGCGAGGGCATGAGAAAGAGCTGGGGGTCGGTATGTCCGTTTCCGTTAAGCACGCTAATATCACACATCACGCCACGCCCTTTAGCTGCCCTGCCCCAATCATCAATCACCACTCCGTGTCACGGAATCTTCCTACCCCCTACCCAGAATCCTCGACTGCTTCCGCTCATCCCTGTCCATGGAAAGGCCAAAATCTCCAGAACAAGCAATCAAGTGCCTAGACACACAAAAAAGCTTTCAGAAATAAAATATGCCATTTGTGTCATCAACATCAACATCAACATCATCATCATTATTATCATCATCATGGCTAGCAGAAGCTCCTGCTGTTGCATTTTGGTGAGTTCCTGGCAGTACCTCACGGTTTCCGGATAATGATGATGACAAACGTGGTGGCACCCCTGCCCTGCCCAACCCCACCCACCCACCCCGCCCCCTCCCCTGTTGCTAAGTCACTACGATCGTGGGAGGAGCTCCTCAGACCAACCCATCCCCGCTGCTGCTGCTGCTGCTGGTGGGCTGGGCCTGGCCCTGGGTGGGGCACTGCTTGTGCCCGTCGGGGAGGCGTTGGGAGCAGCAGTCCCCCCTCGGCCCCTGGCACAGACCGTCCTCCTCCTCCTCCTCCTCCTCCTCTTCCTCGGGGCCGGAGGCCTCGTCCAGCTGGCACACGCACACCTCGATCCCCGAGTCGCCGGTCACGTGCCTCCGCCGAGTCATCAGCTGCTCCTCCGTGGACGACGGCGCCCCGGGGCCCCTCCTCCTCGTCCTCCGCCCCTCCTCCCGATTGGCTCGGAGTCGCCGCGCCCTCGGCCGCCCCCGGCGAATAGGCAGCCGGCTCCCCGCGGGGCCCCGCCCCCACGGGGGGCTCCAGCACCACGGCAGCTTCCGATTGGCCGGCGGGCGGCGCAGTGGTGGGGAGGGCGTCTGGAGGAAGTTCCGAATAAGGCGGGGGCGGAGTCGGGGGGTGACCAACCACCTCTTCGTAGTCTGGGAGCTTGCAGTCCGTCCAGAACCCTGAAGGGCAGGCAGATATAAGCTGCGATGCTCATAAAGTGTGTGGATGCTCATAAAAAAACACCAAACAGAATTTGATAGCTGCTGCAGTCACATGTTGTAATGCAGGTTGAGAAAGCACCATGTTAATACAGCCTTAAGTGTTGCACTAACTACCCAACTGAACTGCAAACCCAAAATTCTCTCTTTGACTGAACTTCGACATAACCTTTTCTTTAACATTTACACACTGAATAGTCCCCCTACACTATAACTTTCCAGGAAATTTTATGCTTTGGGAAACAGCTGCTATTTCAATTAGCCGACTAGGACTTTGGTTGCACAGGATATGTACAGAAATGGAAAATGTGCCTGTCCAAAAAAACTAAGCTCTGTGAATCTCTTCACACAAAAACCAGGCCTTTCCTAACCTTGAATTTGCCTCATTCTGAAACCTGCAGGAACAGGAATTCCACCAAACCCTTTTAAACGGGTTACATATTGGTTACCTGCCAAGCGGACTGTAACAGAGCGAATGGCCACTCACTCAGGTTAAGGGGAGGCGGGGCTATGAAGGAGCTTGAGGCGCCCTGATAGGCCATCAGGCTGATCTCGCGCTGCCGCTGCTCCTGCTGGAGCCGCATCTTCACGCGGCGATGGCGGTACGCACAGCAGCAGCTCAGCATGATGATGAGGGTCCAGACCAGCCAGAACCCTGCAGAACAGAACCTACCGTCACTCACACACACGGGCAGACACACACACACACAGGCAGGCAGGCAGAGGCAGACACACACACACACACACACACACACACACACACACAGGCAGGCAGGCAGGCAGGCAGGCAGGCAGACACACACACACACACACAGGCAGGCAGACACACACACACACACACACAGAAACTCACACACAAGCAGGCAGGCAGACACACACACTCACACAGAAACTCACACACAGGCAGGCAGGCAGACACACACACTCACACAGAAACACACACACACAGGCAGGCAGGCAGACACACACACACACACTCACACAGGCAGGCAGGCACACACACACACACACTCGCACAGACAAACAGGCAGGCAGACACACGCATACACACACTCACAGACTCACTCACACAGGCAGGAAGGCAGACACACGCATACACACACTCACACAGACACACACACACACAGGCAGGCAGACAGACACACGCATACACACACACACACACATGCAGGCAGGCAGGCAGACAGACACACGCATACACACACTCACACAGACTCACTCACACAGGCAGGCAGGCAGACACACGCAAACACACACTCACATAGACAGACAGGCAGGCAGACACACACACACACACAGACAAACAGTGGCACTTGCACCCACATACCTCTTGCTCTCTATTTTACCCACACAGATAGCCTGCTTTCACACACTTGTGCAATCCCAGATAACACATTCCCGTTCTCGCACTATTACTGGTACGTTTTGTGAATGCTATGACATTACCACGACACGGCGCCAACATTGTGAGAACGTTCTGTGTTTGCTGGGATGATGTGAGTGTGACTGTGTAAGAGAAAGAGAAAGCGAGAGAGAGAGCGAGAGAAAAAAAAAAGAAAGAGACAGAATGGGGGGAGGAGAAGGACAAACGAGAGAAAGGGAAAGGGGGGGGGGGGTGCACGTACACCAGAGCTCGTAGTAGTAGGTGCAGCATTCAGTCTCTCCACAACAGTAGCCCATCTCACACCGGTACTGCTCATTATTCACCCCGAAACAGAACTCCTTCCCCTGCAAAAAAACACGCGCACGGAGCGCGGGTTAGCGGTCACCGTGACGACGGCAGGCGCGGCCCCCCCGAGACCCAACAACACAGACACTTCAGCACAGACGGCGCCACTTCAGGTCAAAGCATTTCAACTCCTCCCCACCCATCCACCCCCACCCCCCCCACCCGCAACCACCCCGAGCGAAAGCTTTTCCCCGTTTTCAGTTCTCCGTTGACTGTACGGTTTCCAGGCGACCTCCACGAAAGAGACTACTTTCCCGCTGACCTTGAAACTCGATCAGCCAATAAATGGATAAAGCTTGTGTGTGTGTGACAGAGGCAGTACAAACGCCTGCAGTCTCTCCATTTTAGTACAAACGACCCGAGCGTAAGCTAATACAGGCTCCGCTTGCGCACGCAGGGCCTAGTCTAACTTAGAAAAGCTTCTCTAATAAATTCCCTTCTCATTCTCAACACCGACGGTCGGTCGAGTTCGCCGTAAGTGAGGACCAGCACGCAACAATTTTTAAATTGCTGGTGGGCATCTGCTAAAATCCCCACTGCACTGTCTTGGCTACCCCAACACAGAGTTCTAGGTCTGGCATCCCTATCTGAGGCATGATAAATTCTAGAAACTTCTTTAACTAGGCCACCTGATACAGGCCAGTTTTGAATGTTACATCACGTGTTTTCAGGTCTTCATTAAGGTCAGTTAGATATTTGGACTTTTCCATCTCTCTATTACAAACGGACAAAAATATTAGTTAAAACCCTAATAAATAATAATAAAATGGCAAGTGAATAACATTGTTTGTCTGTGGCAGGATGGTGTCTGTGGCTGCCCCAGGCAGCTAACTAGCCGAGGGTAATAAACATGAACATGGAAACATGACTTCAGATGTCATCCCACACGGGTTACACGGGTGTGTGAGCTCTTATTCAACCGAGTGCGAAAACTGTTTTTTTGTTTATTATTAATTAAATCACGTCAAATACCGAGACCTCAGGTAAGTTTTAGCAACAACAAAAAGCATGTTATACAAAGAAAAAAAACGAAAAAACTAAACTTGGCTTACATTTAGAAAACGGGGTCATGAATACGCACCCTATGAAGCATGTTATTAAAATTATTAATTTTTAAATGGATATCACATTTGCAGCTCTATAGTACCGAAATGGCTGAAAAGAGCATAGGTAGGAATAGATAATTGAGTACAGGATTTTATATTCAACACACAACATAAATTCAATAAAAATTATATTAAAATTTAATTCTCAGCTAAAAGTAAGTTATGTCATTTAGCTGGCTAACGTAGCCGACAGGGAACAGTCGACTTTATCATGAATAATAGCGTTACAAATAAACAACAGGTCTTGCTAAACTATTGAAGCAAACTATGAAAACAAAAACAAATGATTACTGTTTAGTGTCATTATCATGTTCTCCGTTTTTTTTTTTTACACATTGCACTGTTTCTAACACAAACGTTGCTCGGCTAACGTTAGAAAGCTAACTTGCCGATATTAAGGCCATTCCGTTAGGAAATATTGGCTGGTGCCTAGCTATTGTTAGCTAGCTAGCTAGAAAGTTATTTGTCCTGGCGACCCATCGAGCGTCATTCTGTCGATACTTAGCAAGAAGCAAGCTAAAAAATTTTTACCTGTTTCTTTTTATTTATTTAACAAAACATTTTAATATATAATACTAAAGAACACAATCATAAACACCCAATTAATTTAACAAAATATCTGGCGTCACAAAGTTGTACTGTGTGGGAGAAAGGAGAAAAACGCACAATAGAAGGCCTACTTCCACATCTCATCCACGGACTAAACTGAATCTCAGCGCCCGAGATGCCACTTACCTGCACCACAAAACAGGTCCCTGCCCAGAGCAGACCTACAATGGGTCCCAGTGCTTTCTGTGGCATCTTTCTGGGTTCTTGGCCGAAGACACAAAGGAGAACATATAGATATGAATCTACATATAAAAAAACGAAACGAAAATAACCTATTGTATAATTCACTTATTTAGCTAACAGGACGGCTAGCTAAGCTAGCTTCATGTTTTGTGTTCTTTCAGAATACTCAACGCGCCCGGTCGTTAGGGCGCACAACCAATAGAGGTCAGTATAATGACACACTAACAGGTTAATATAGTTCATCTCAGCCCATCTGACAAATATACATTTCAGTCTCTATGATACGATAATATAGGAAACACAGCGACATGTTTTATGTTAGTAATGACCTACCCAGATAAGTATCCATCATGAAATGAAAACAGCTCAATGCCTCCAAAGTCCAGTCCTCAATCCTTATCCTTATGAACACAGTATGGCTGAGATGTCTTGAAAAATTTGAGAAACACATATATATATTTAAAATGAAACAGCACCATATCTTCCCAAGGTAGCAATTTAAATGTTATTGTGTAACAATGTAATATAGTTCATCTCTGACCAGCTGACACTGTACATATTTGGGTATAGAATAAGTTCATATAGAAATATCGTGACACGTTTTACCTAAGTAATGACGTACCCACATAATTAGCCATTATTGAGTGAAAACGTCAATGGCCCCAAACGAAATCATTATACCCTAGGCAACACCGTATTCGTTCACTGGCTGAGCTGTCTTTGAACACCCGTGTGTACATAATGTGTATTATTTTATTGAAAAGAAACAGTGTATCTTCCCAAAGTAGCAATGGTAGGGGTGGTAGGTACCATACAGGGCATCACAATAACGCACACGACCTGAAAGTTCCGCGACATTGTAGCTAAGGCGTGAAAAGATGTACAGCGCTTTACTACAGTTGTGAAGCTCTTTTGCTGTAATTTGATTTTGAGTGACACACCAGTAGATCCCTCGTCTTGCTGATAGGGGCGCAACGAAAGGCAGCAGTGGTGTGTTTGTACAGAGACGCCACCGCTCCCATAGTTACAGGGATTCTGCAGCGACTTGAGCGCAAGGTCCCCAATCCCGTCTCTGGTCCAAACAGCGACCAGCGGAACGGATAATGGTGAGTTGCTAGTTCACTAGCCAATTCTGCCTATAATTGCGGTCGTATTAATACAAATAAACAGTAGCCTGTTCAGTTCTCGATAAACTCCTGCCCTCCTCCATCCTTTGCTAGACTAGTTGCGTTGGGTAGGATGATGTTCTGCGCCCTGAATGCATTACTAATTGTGAGTTGATTTGCTCGTTATAGCTAGCTGTTTATCTGTGGATTAAAGGAACGATCCAATGTCTTGCCTAGGTTAAATTATGACGTTGGTATACCTAATCAGATACGTAGCATTACAAACAGATAACTAACGTTAGTAATACCCAGCAGGCTAGTAAATATAGCGCTATCAAGCCCCAAAGATTCTTATCGTTAGCTAACTAGATAATTTAGCAAGCTAAGAATAGGCTGCAGATAGCTACTCATTTAAAGTTGTATATGTGTTAACCTGAAATCGGCATAATTTAGGGCTCAGTGGCAGTGCCTCTGATGTCTTCTGCACGCGCTGAAAATGTTACGATTCTCGACGAGGCTAGCAAGATAGCTATCAAGCTAGCTAATATTTATGGATGTAGATATACTGATTAGCTTTAGCTCGGAAGCTAACTGCCGGTAAATAGCTATCTTAATTTGTCTTCTGTACCAGTTTTCCCGCAACATTCCGCCCAAAATGATGTGTGTACCCACAAGCATCCGTTTCGGCCCTTGTTCCTATTCAATTACACACGAATGCTGAATATTAAGTGGGGCTGACAAATTTTTTTTCAACACACTTGTTGCTGTGTCCAACTTGTTTGAACGGGTTAGACTGGAGTACCTTAGGCTATTTACCTGTTTAATAATTAGAGTTCAATCAACATGACAAATGTTCTATTTATTTATTTATTTATTATTATTGTTATTTACTTTACGCTATTAGAGTGAGAACTGTGGTCTAGTAGACCAATGATAAAACTGCGCGCGTAATAACTGATGGGTGTTCGTTCAAGGCATTAGGCCTATTGCACTGCGTCAGGGGTATGGTCGTTGTACGGTCCCATGGCAATAATGATAATGAAGATAATTAAGGTGTTTTGGTATTGCTTTAACTTCGCGTATGGGCACTAATTTATTCTCTGTGTGTATTCATTGACTAATTTTGTGTGTGTGTGTGTGTGTGCGTGCGTAGAAGATAGGGAGCGTTATGGAGAAGCAACAAATTCCATTCAATAACAACTGCACATGACATTATGAGATTACTTCTTATCCGTATATTAGTATTCTGAAGTCACCGGGGTTTTCTGACGACATTTTTATTGTGCTAGCTAAGTACTAACTCCTTCACCCCTGGTTTGTTATGGGTTTTAAACATGGGGTCAGGGTCACTGTAAGGTATAGAAGGTCAGGTATGGCCATATTATATATTATAGCCTATATTATGTGTTGTTCTGTATGTGGTCCACGAGTGCCGTTGTTTGAAATTATTTCCTTTATCAAAAAAATCTGCATAAGGTTTGTTCAGGTAAAGCCATTTTTATTTTTTATGGTGAGTTCAGCAAGTGATTTGTCCTGACTCACAGTAGCTACTGACCATGCTGATCTAGCGGTCCAATCAGAAGCCACGGTCTGCTTGACGAGCAGTATGTAGGCCACGGCCAGAGGCTAAAAGCTAAAGGTGTGGGCCTATTCTTAGAGGCCTGCCTGTGGCTGAGCCTCTTGCACAAGTACACTTAGCTCTCCTTCATTAATCTGCACCAATCCCAATCTCATCTTCGTCTGACTGGTGGAGATTGGCCTTTGTCCCTTTAAATGTTCAGGCTGTTGTGTATACGACACAATGGACCGTCTTAACTGTGCATGTAGTTATGCATGTTCAGTATGTTTACATGTAGTTAGGCCTGTGTGTGTGTGTGCGCGTGCATGTGTGTGTGTGTTGTGTGTGTGTGTGTGTGTGAAGGAAGGAAGGAGGGAGGGAGAGCGAGTGCACACACACACACAATCAGAAAACTGTTGCTAAAAAATTATATTCGATTTTAATATCAAGATAATTTTCTAATCATTTTTCTAGTTACCAATCGCTATCAATGCATTCATTATGTAGTAATATCAAACACATCAATATAAAATATTTGCATTGCCATAATCTCGTTTCACCATGGTCTGCACACCATCACCACGGCTTGGATATTGTAGGTTTTTCTTACAGCTGTACCTGAACTTAGTTATTTTATCAGCAGGTAACACTGCTGCCTGTTTTAAAAAATGTGACCGCTTCTGCTACGCTGCACCTGGAATAGAAGTATCCACTGCCATCCCCAGTGCTAAACCTTCTAGCACATTCTACACACTCGGTCATCTGCGTACCGAAGCCTAAATGGCTGGAGTTTCTGGAGTGCAGAATCTTACTCATGAACGCAGTGGCTGGCTCCACGCACAAATTTGCGGCTGCCTGTTTTTATAGGCCGCACGGAAGAACGAGAGCGCTTTTTACGAGGGGATTTCACGCCTGGCTCGAACGAAAATCCCGAGTTATTGTTAAAATACGAGTATGGATCTCGTCCTGTGCATCGCGGAGCGACAGGTGCAACTGATGGCCACAGGCGGAGAGTAAAAACCGGTGAGCAAACCTCCAGCGACTTAAATCCACCCCTTAAGACAAGTCTGCATCAAGTCTTCAGCTGCCTCCCAGAGTCTTAACTGGCTCTCCAGTGAATGGGGTTTGTGTTGATTGTGATGGGTTTTTTGTATGAGGCAGGGTATTCTGCACTGAAACCGTACAAACCCAACGCTGCCTGGTACGTAGTCGGGTCAGAACCAGCACGCTCGTTCAGACCGAGGTGAACCGGCAGAATAATGACGTCATCTTGAATGTGTCCAGGGCGTCGTGTGCGTCGGTCACATGAGAGAAAGGGATCGTCGGGCGAGCTTCCGCAGCCGGTGTGTTCCGCATCTGATGGACATTCAATTTAAAACGGTCTTTTTTTGTAGCATCTCGGTCTGTGGAGATGCTAAAGTACGTGAGCTCCGTTGAGGCGCTATATTGTTGCTTTCTGGGAATAAGCCTCGGTTCTGTTTTCACGTCTCCGTAGCGGGAGGGTTGCTTAACAGTACGCAATGGTCTGTAGTGTCATTGTGACGGCATCAGCGTGCGACAGCAACAGGTGCCATTGTGACAGCATCAGTGTGCGTCAGTCTGTGTGTCAGCAGCAGGCTGTGACAGAGTGTAAGCACCAGGAAGTGACAGTACCTGTGCGCCGCAGGGCTTGCTGTCGATCCTGCGGAAGCTGAAGAGCTCTCCGGATCAGGAGGTGCGGATCCTGCTGCTGGGACTGGACAATGCAGGCAAGACCACGCTGCTCAAACAGCTGGCTTCTGAGGACGTGAGCCACATCACTCCCACACAGGTACTGCTCTTTCTCACACACACACACACACACACACACACACATACATACATACACACACATGCACATACACACATACGCACTCACACACACACACACACACGCACATACACACATGCACACACACACATACGCACACACACATACACACAGAGTAGGGGCGACATAGCTCAGGAGGTAAGACCGATTGTCTGGCAGTCGGAGGGTTGCCGGTTCAAACCCCACCCTGGGCGTGTCGAAGTGTCCTTGAGCAAGACACCTAACCCCTAACCCCTAACTGCTCTGGCGAATGAGAGGCATCAATTGTAAAGCGCTTTGGATAAAAGCGCTATATAAATGCAGTCCATTTACCAGTCCATTTACACACACACACACACACACACACACACACACACACACAAACAACTGACTTCTGAGGACATGAGCCGCATCACTCCCACACAGGTACTGCTCTTTCACACACACACGCACACACACAGCTGCTCAGGTAGCTTCTGCAGACTAGACCCACGTATACAATTCGGACACACAAACTCACACATTCGTACTTACCAAGATGGCAGCAAACACACGCGTGGCACACGGTGTTTTTTTCGGTGAGAGTTTGGAACGTGATCGCTGTCCCCTCCGTCTGCGCAGGGCTTCAACATAAAGAGTGTTCAGTCTCAGGGCTTCAAGCTCAACGTGTGGGACATCGGCGGCCAGAGGAAGATCCGACCCTACTGGAGGAACTACTTCGAGAACACGGACGTCCTGGTGAGTCACATGGGCACCGTCCATGAGATGCCGCACCATAGATCCCATACTGGTTACCTAGCGCTGTAGCCCCCATGCTACAGACACTATATAGTACTGAATGATTGGAGATACCATGTGCTGTAGAACATGGTATGAGAGATACAGAAATTAGTGAAAGGCTAATGGGAAAAATCAGTTGTGAGGAAATTGCCGTTCACACAGTTATACCCCCATATTAATATACACTATGTGACCAAAAGTATCTGGACACCCCTTGGTCTGGGGCTGTTTTTCAAGGTTTGGGCTAGGCCCCTTAGTTCCAGTGAAGGCAAATCTTGATGCTGCAGCATACAATCACCTTCTAATCTAGATGATTCTGTGCTTCCCCATCAGTTTGGGGAAGGCCCTTTCCTGTTTCAGTATGACAGTTCCCCCCCAGGCTCACGGCGAGGTCCATATAGAAATTGTTTTGTCGAGAACAGTGTGGAAGAACTTGACTGGCCTGTGCAGAGCCCTGACCTCAACCCCATCCAACACCTTTGGGATCAATGGGAAAAGTCAACTGCAGACTTGGAGTTTGCAGACTTGTGCTCCTGCAGGTTATTAGTGTGTCACTTGTGTGTGTGTGTGGTCTCTCCTCTCTGTCCCACCTCTTCCTGTAAACCTCACAGATCTACGTGATTGACAGCGCGGACAGGAAGCGTTTTGAGGAGACTGGCCAGGTGAGCCCGGGGTCGGGGTCGGGGTGGTGGGGGGGTTTCGTGGATTCCTCACGCTGAAATAATCATCCTTCTGACTGGCTCAAACATGTCTTCTACCGCTACGTTTACACAAGTTTGCTTTCACAGCCTCGACAGACCTCCCCTTCTGTGTTTTATAAATGCCGTTATAGAATATTGATGAACAATGTGCTGCTCAATTTCAAAATATGTAAGAATTATTCATCTGTTTCTTCATAACCAAAAATCTATTTCACACCCTGTCACCATCCCTGTCCCTCTCTCACCCTTTTTTCCTCTCTGTCTCCCTCCCCCCTCTCCTTCACCCTCTCCCCCTCTCTCTCTCTCTCTCTCTCTCTCTCTCTCTCTCTCTCCCTACCTCTCCCCCCCCCTCTCAGGAGCTGGCAGAGTTGCTGGAGGAGGAGAAGCTGAGTGGGGTCCCGCTGCTGCTCTTTGCCAACAAGCAGGACCTGATGACGGCTGCTCCCGCTGCCGAGATCGCAGAGGGACTCAACCTGCACACCATCCGGGACAGGCTGTGGCAGATCCAGGCCTGCTCGGCGGTCACCTCTGAAGGAGTGCAGGTAACCACACACACACGCGCGCGCGCACACACACACACGCGCGCACGCACACACACACATTCAGTGAGTAAGCAGTGGGAAGACTACAAACATGAGCAACCGCTTTCTGATCACCTTTGAAAAATGGGTAGCGTTTACTTTTCGTATTGTGGGGCTGCCACGGTTTCTCCAGTGGCATGAATGATAGCACAGTGCCTGGAAACAGGCCTCTTTGTGTGCTAGAGGGACAGGAAGTGAGTCACCGCTGTGCTAACAAGGGCTCCGTTCATTTCTCCACCCCCATAGGACGGCATGACGTGGGTGTGCAAGCACATATCCGCCAGGAAGAAATAGCCAGCGCTGGTCCGAAGAGCGTTCTCTCTCTCTCTCTCTCTCTCTCTCTCTCCCTCCCTCCCTCCCTCCCTCCCTCCCTCACCCCCTCCCTCCCTCCCTCTCTCACCCTGGCTCCACCTCCCAAAGGATCCCTCTGGCGAGCTCTATAACCTGTACAACACAACAGATAACAGAAGAAAAGAAGGTGGTATTTATTTTTCATGAACACACCGTGGCTGCTCTCGTTTGTTATACGGTAGCTGCGTATGGATCAGAGGCCGGCTTCAGTAGCTAGGGAACGCGTGCTGTGTAGTCTCTAGAACCCGGTGGGCCCCAAACCTTCGGTACTAAAGACCCTTTGGGGGTATGCGGGATTTCTCGAGGGATTATTTAGGATACATTTTTCTCAGTGCTGTATTATTGTAATTTTATCTCCTAATCCTTGCAGAACTATTAATACGAGAAATATAACTCACAGAGATAGCGTACTTGTCTATTGTAATTGAAAACACGGAGAGCGTAATCGCCAGACTTGGCGGCTTCAGTCTGTTCGCCCGTGTAAACGTCAAAAGGTTACTGGACGTTGGTGGATCTGGATAACGGGCCACAGTTAAGAACCACCGTTACAATAAGAATGTGCTTGATTTGAATGTAGTTCATACTGTGCGTATGATGCTCATTCGAATAAGCCACCAGTCTAAATGAAAAGCCCCACGGCGGGTTGAAATATGTCCTCTTAGTTTATTTTTGTGTCCCTCTTTATAATGGGCTCTCTGAAGCCACTGATGAAGATGTTTTCAATCTGACCGGTTTTGTAATGAATAAATGGCTGACTTCTGATGTGCTCCTGTATCTCTTCAATGTTTTTTTTGGACTGGGGGGGGGGGAAAACTACATTTCCCATGATGCACGGTGTATTCCTGTGGTCTGATGTGTAGTTGGGGGTAGGGCAGATGTTAAAAATAGCTTTCACTCCGTTTACTTTGTCAACTAACTGTTAGGTTATATACTATTATGTTCAATGCGGTTAGGTGGGAGAGGGTCATAATTTTGTTCAGTCAACTTTTTACGACCAATCAGAGATAAGCTTTAGTATTCAGGATAGCTCTGCTTCCTCACGGTAAGAAGGTCCAGGGTTCGAATCCAGGCCAGGCCGGGGGCCTTTCTGTGTGGAGTTTTCATGTTCTCCCCGTCTCCACGTGGGTTTCCTTCAGGTACTCTGGTTTCCTCTGACAAACCAAAGACATGCAGGTTAAGCATTCTGGGGGTAGTTTAACGGCTAGCCTACAGCTGCGGTGTAGTTTAACGGTTAGGAACCTGGGCTTGTAACTCAAAGGTTGATTTCCTGGTTAGACACTGCTGTTGTACCTTTAAGCAAAGCACTTAACCTGAATTATCTGGCTGTATGTATGGCCTGTATGTATAATAATGTAAGCTGAGTACGTTGTTCTGGTCGAGAGTGTCCGCAAAAAATACTAAAACACGCAACGGTCGGCGTCCATTGATTATTTATGCAGTCCATCCTAGACTCAGTGCAGGATACCATTTGGTAACCTGCTCTATTCATATTGCACTAAAGAATTGGTGCATCACTGAGGAATATGTCCGTTTCTTTTTTAACCACTAGAGGGAACCGTTTCTCCACCACTGTCAACACATTACCTGTCATGATTTACAAATGAAAAGATTTTTTCATTTAAAAAAAAAACCCAGGATTTTCAGGTTGAAAGAACTGACTGAGAAAAATATATAGCTGCTTACTTGAGGCACAATAATTATTAAAAAATTAGAGAGACTTTTATTTGTTTTTATGCTCTGGTTCACTAAGAATAAACACAGATATCCTACACATCGTTTCTCGGGTTGCGTTAAGCAGTGTGGAAGCAGTTAACAGGCTATCCCGCAGTAAAATGCGGTAAGCTACGCAAAGCAACTTCTCATCACGAAAACGATCTGAAATGGCCAACCACTTTAGTCTTTCAATTTCACAACCGAGTCTGACCATCAACCCCACGGGGTTCTCAAATTTAAGTAAATTCAGATACACCACTGAACTAAAACCCGCATTTACAGCCTCCCGTACACGTTCGTCTGTTACATATACAATAAATCACTTTGAATACTCCCAACTATTCAATTATTGGAGTTTTCACCTTGTTCGCTGTGATTTACCACAAAGCAATTGGGTTTTTTCTTTTTTCCGTCTTTTATCCAAGCCCATATTGCTCTACCGGGGCTGAATGCTCCACCGTGCTCCTGTTTGGGATATTTACATATTGTCCCTTTCCAAGACTCTAATAGAGCCCCCAATACAATTTGCATTTATATAGCCCTCTTCATAGCAACATGACCTAGGTGCTTTGCAATGATAAAACAAACCTTCTCCGGCCTTGACACACCGAGGCCGGGAGCCCCTGATATTAGCCTGGGGGTGGGGGGTTTAATAACCAAAAACCCCCTGATCCATTTGGATGAAAATGACATCGTAAGCACTGGGCCTGACCTCAAGGCGACACTCAGATTTCAGGAGAGAGAGAGAGTAGTCTCGCGCATTGCACAGGTGTGCTTTTCTGTACACTCAAAGTAGAATAAGGAAACCTGGGGTGCGTTCCAACCGCTTTTTTTTTGTAACATCCTTGCCTCCTTTCCTAGTATGGAAAGCCGAATGGGTCAAAATAAAGAAAATGGGTCAACAAAAAAAAGAGCCAAGTAAAGAAATAAATACGTTGTCAACATGGGTGCATTCCAACCGCTTATTTTATGTTGCATTCAAGACAACTGGGAACTCGTAAAAACGAGGTCCGCCTTGTGGGAAAAAATAATTCATTATTTTTTAATTTTAACGGTCGTCGAACTCGGGATTATAGGTCGGAAATTCGGGCATCATTTAAGAGATCCGATTTATTTGAGCTCGGCACTGGTGACATTGAGGACATTCAAACCCGTTAAATTCTCCTTCAAGGAGCTAGGAGGGTCCCGAAGGATTCTTGAGCAAGGAAACACGAGTGCATCCTTTGGAAGTATTTTTTCAGAACGTGTGACATAATGATCGACCTGTGGATCCACCTCTCCCCATATACCATGTCTACAATTGATGTGGCTTCAAACTGACGCTTGAAAGAGCAAAGGACGAGCAAAGGACAATTGCCTTTCCTCGATTCCTCCATCTCCGTGTCCTTTCCTTGCTTCCTTTCTTTGCATCTTCCGATGGGTGGAGCTCGGAGCAAGGAAAGGAAGCAAGGAGATAAAATAGCCAAATGGAATGAGCCAGCGTTAACAGCACGTGATTCCAGGTGTCAATTTCACATATTTTTGACCCGTTTTGCCTTCTGTACTAGGAAAGGAGAAAAAAGAAGGGGTTGGAACACACCCCAGGGGCTCATTCCAATCGCTTATTTTTTTTTACCTCCTTGCTTTCTTTCCTTGTATCCTTTCCTAGTACGGAAGGCCAAACGGGACAAAAATAAGAGAAATTGCTACTGGAATCATGTGTTGTCAATCAGTTGTCATTGTGTTGTTTGCACGTTCTCAGCGCATTAACAAGGCATGACTCCAGACGTCAGTTTCACGTGCATTTGACCCATTTGGCCTTCCATACTACATAAAAACATGGCATTGGAACGCTCCCGAAGACTCACCGATAGTCTCACCTATTCGATTATTTGAAATGCAATTTAAAAAAAAAAAATGTTTTTTGGGCTTTTTCAGCTTTATTAGACAGTACAGTGTAGAGAGACAGGAAGAACTAGGAGGAGAGAGAGGGAGAGACGTGCGCCAAAGGTCGGCGGTCGGACTCGAACCGCCGACGTTGCGGCTCGCAGCGAGCGTGTGGAAAGCGCTCTACGCCACTGGAGGCCCCTGAAATGCACATTTTAAGCAGGACGCAGCACACAGAGTCTTATGGCTGCGTAAGTCCACAGACAGCAATGATGAAATATTACGGGTAGGAAGGTGAGAAGAGGTCACCGGCCAACAGTCCCACACGCAAAGGCTCTCTCGAAGGTCCCTGGGGCAAACAGCGGTGTCCCAAACATGCGACGTTGCCTGGCTGCAAAAACCGAAGGTTCTCCCGGAGACAGGAACGGGCCACTGCTCCCGCGGATTCCGTTGGACGATCAACAGACCCGTTTCCACGGGAACGTGTTCCACGCGGGTGGAGCTCGGGGGCAAAAGCGTAAGGTGAGCACCCGAGGGGGGGGGTCAAAGGAACGCCAGGGCACCCCCCCCCCCCCCCCCCCAGAGCGTGGGGCAGGCCGACGGGTTATTACACGGAACAGGGGAGAGAATCGGCTGGTTTAACGGACGCTGGAGTCAAATCTCTTGATTTGAAAATCTCTTGATTTGAAAATCTCTTGATTTGACTGGAGAAAACCAAACGTTTGGTGGGTGAGTATATCTCCAGCAGAGTGAGCGTGTACACACACAAAAAAAAAAAAAACGCTCAAACATCCACTAATGGCTAATTAATTGGAACAATGTTACCTCAGCTGCGAAACAGCTCATCAATCACCAAAGACGTGAGAATTATATATTCAGTGTGTGAAACACACCACTGCTAGGGAAAATGAAACACTAAAAGAAAATCCAAGTTTCTGAAGAACATGCATATGAAAAAGATACAGCCATTAGGCAGGTGGGGGGGGGGGGGGGGGGTGTAAGGTACACACAAACATCTCTGAAAGATGTGAAAATAGTGACTGCTAAACTGTGAGGTCTACATAAAACTGTCCCTCCGTTGCATAGATAGTTCCCCTGCATATGCACACAGTCTTTACTGTAGAAGAGTGTTAAATGTAGGAATGTTTTCAATGTGCAATTCTCCCGCTCGCCCTCTTTTTAAACGACACCCTGGCACGAAACTGGAGCGCGGGGGGACCGGAGGAACAAGTCGCTCGCTCGACCCCTCCTTCCAGACGCCGGCCGGCCGCCCTCACCCCTTAATCATTAACGTTTGTTCCCCTGAACGTAACGAAGCGAACGAACAGCACTCAATTACCGCGTCGCCAGCGCGGTCGCGTTCCTCGTCCGGAGGGGAAATCGTTAACGAGATCCCGCGGCCCGAGGAATGCGGGCGGT
The DNA here is from genome assembly GCA_025169545.1 of Anguilla japonica. NCBI lineage: Eukaryota > Metazoa > Chordata > Actinopteri > Anguilliformes > Anguillidae > Anguilla > Anguilla japonica. The sequence continues at coordinate 36,335,917 of CM045896.1, forward strand.
CACCGAGCCGTCCGATTCGACGGCGCGAGAATCGCACATAAAAAAAGGATGTTTCTCTCTGTCCGGTGCCCGTCGAGGGGCCTCGGTACCGTCCCCGGAACACGGCGGAGAAGCTGGGGTCGGCCGGGCCTGCGGGAGGCCGTAAATCACCAGACTTTCCCAGCACCTCGGCCCAGCAAACGAGCCTCCCACGCTGGGGGAGGCAAGACGGAGCGACTGGGGAGGGGTGGGGAGGGGGGGAGGCAGCTCCACAGACTTAATCAAAGGGTCGCAGGTCACACACTCTCCCTTTCCGAACCACTCAAGGGGTTATTACAACTGTGTGTGTGTGTGTGTGTTACCCAGCTAACAGGGTGTTTCCTCTTCCGACTTCCACAACTTGCCTTCACCCTTTCTCCACAAAACACTTACATTAGCATGCCTCCCCCCATGTGCTGACCATCGCCCCCTGGTGGCACTGTAGCCAACTGCACATCAGTAGGCCGGGACTCTAGCCTCAGTTGCTACTTGCGTCAACAGTCCACCCAATTCAAGTACGGCCTGAGCCAAGATGGCGTCCCTCCCCAGGGAGCTCTGCGTGTGCTTTGGGGCTTTTGGAAGAGGGCAAGCTACCTGCTGCTGGAGTCGAGTACCTCTGACTGGCCCCCGCTGCAGCTTCGGATTCCCACAGAACAGAAAGTTCCCGCCAGGGGACAGAGCTGATGCGGAGGGCTGCGCTTCTGGAAGCTTCCGCAGGGGAAACCTCACGGTGACGCCCCTCCCCAGCCCGGGGTTGGGGGGTATCCGGGCGTTCTCCCGGCTTCGTCCCCGGAGACCCGACTGCGGTTCCAGGCTCACCGCCGCGTTAATTCCCTGGCGCGAGGCGGCGGGCCCGGGCAGCGAGAGAACGCCCCCCTGCTCCCCCCCTGCTCCCCCCCCCCCCCCCTTCGCTGCTGTGGCCTGAGGTGAGAAACCCATCACTGGCCTGTGGGTGAGTGGGGGGGGGGGGGGGGGGGGGGGGGGGCGAGGGGGGGGCGGTTTGGGGGGGGACTGAACCGCAGATTCAGAGATCTCTGCCTGGAGATGGGGGGGGGGGGGGGGGCACAGTGATCTTGGTGTAGGGGTGCATGGTGATGTCTGCGGGGGGTGGGGGGGCCACAGAGTGGTACTGATGAAAATGTGAGGGAAAAAAAAAGATCACGAGGAGCCAAGTCTACCTGGAAGCCACTTCAGCTGCAGCGCAGGAGGGGGGGGGGGGGGGGGGGGGGGGGGGGTGTGGAACTTTTTTAGCGGATGAGAAGTCTGATAAAAACACCAGAGCCTTCAGAGATAAGAGCGGAAGGGGGGGGGGTAGGGGGGGTGGCGTGAAAGTGTTCCCCTCGCTGCGGCGTTTCAGACGTGTCCTCAGAGCTCTGGGTCAGCTCACCAAGCCGCCATGAACCTTGGCGGGGGGGGGGGGGGGGGGGGGGCTGGGGGGGCTGTCGTTGAGGCGGGCAATAAAAAGATCAGGAGGGCAGGTTTACGGGGGCTCTCTGGTGCCCCGCAGAGCACAGGATCGGGTCGGGGAAAGGGCTCGGGAGATAGGAGCGGTGGGTGATTATCGAGGGGGTTTGTTTAGACATGATGAGGCAGACGTGTGCAGTTAACATAAACACTGTGTCACTTCCACACAATCATAAATACTTGGTGCTAATATATCTGCTTACATAATTACACGTACTGATGCAATATATTAGAAGCAAGTATGTCAGGATCAAACACACATGCACATGTTTTATTTTCTGTCCGTCCGTCTGTCTATCCACATTAGTGTGTGGATACCCGACCCGGGCCCAACGGGACCCTGACGGGTTTGGGTCGGGTCGGACCGAATATTTACTGTTAACGCTCGGACTTGGTCGGGTTTGGTTATGACTGTATTCATGTTTAAGCTATATTTATTTAAATTATTTTAAGATTGATTTGAATTGCGTGCCTTATTTAATTCAATCAAATGACTAGATATCTTGCCTGTGCGTGTGACGTGGGTGTGTATTTTGTTGAATCTGTGTCATTACCTTTGCTGCACATGCTTTTGGTGGAAAAGACAAAAAAAGGCGATCGACCATGGATGTAGTCAAGCGAAAGCTCTCATCGGGAGAGCTAATTATTACCGAAAACCATGGCAAATCACCAGTGTGGAAACACTTCCACTTGGTCGTAACTGCAGAAGCAAAACAGCCAACTGGTTTTGTTAAACGCAAAACATGCAGCGTTGTAATGAAATATGACAGCGCTGGACTGAGGGCGCACCGCTGAAGCAGGTACAAGTCAAACTGCAATCCCAGCCTCCGTCACTGCCTCAAAGCAAATGCCTTCCAAAATCGAAATCCGAAATAATCAACAAATGCCTTTGGTTCGGTTTGGCTACTATTTTCTCGGGCCTCATTTCGGTTTCGGATGCAAATATCCGGCCCGAACCGCACTCTAATCCACACTCACACTCACACTCACACACACACCAACACACACACACACAGTCTCTCTCTCTCACACACACTCACACTCACACACACACACACACACACACACACTCACACTCACACACAAGCACACACACACACACACACACTCACACTCACACCAACACACACACACACACTCTCACTCACACACACACACACACACACACACACTCACACACACTCACACTCACACACACTCACACTCACACTCACACACTCACACTCACACACACACACACACACACACACACTCACACTCAAACACACAAGCACACACACACACACACACACTCACACTCACACACACACACACACACAAGCACACACACACTCACACGCACACGCACACGCACACGCACACGCACACGCACACGCACACGCACACGCACACGCACACGCACACGCACACGCACACGCACACACTCACACTCACACTCACACTCACACTCACACATTCTATTATTCAATTTGAAGTTCGTTCATTTACCAAGAGGCCCAGGACCAGGTGTCTTTGACGATGGGGGGATGTATAATAAACTGTGCGGGGCCGTAATTTGAGAATAATCTTCATTTGAATTGGCCATGAAGCCCCCATTACCCAGTCACAGGTGTGGCGTAACACCTGCAGAGAGGCGGCCGGGTACGGCCTGGGTCGGCCGCCATTACGCAGGACGTGGCGCGCGCTCTGTGAAACACGGCTGACCCGGGACCGGAGGAGACCACAACGAAGCTTGACTGGCACTCGAGAGGCGGAGAGCTGAAGTGCTTGTCGTGGTGCAGGAAGACAGTCTCAGACGCTGATGCGGACATCCTGCTGGACACGCGTTCTCACGCCTGCACGAGCTGCAGAGGAACGCAGCTCCAATGGAATGGCGGTGTGAGCACCGTTGCTGGTTGAGGTCAGAAAGCAGAAAGGAAGGGGAGAAGATCTTCAGATCCAAAAACCAAGGGATGGAAGACTAGACATCAGAGCCAAAAAGCAGTGGTGGACGACTGGACTTCAGATCCAAAGTGCAGGGGATGGAAGACTGGACCTCAGAGCCAAACCAAGGGATGGAAGACTGGACCTCAGAGCCAAAAGAGCAGGGGATGGAAGACTGGACCTCAGAGCCAAAAGAGCAGGGGATGGAAGACTGGACCTCAGAGCCAAAAGAGCAGTGGATGGAGACTGGACCTCAGAGCCAAAAAGCAGGGGATGGAAGACTGGACCTCGGAGCCAAAGAGCAGGGGATGGAAGACTGGACCTCGGAGCCAAAAAGCAGGGGATGGAAGACTGGACCTCAGAGCAAAAGAGGAGGTACTTGAGATGGCATCATGTCCAGTGCCACAGCCTCTCAGAAGAGATCAGTCAAGAGAAACACATCAATGACACCAGCTTATAAATATGACCAGCCTTCATAACTGTGAAGAAAAAAGGGACAAATATGGATAATAACTGCTTCTGAAACCATATGCTGAGGGACAACGTCTGTTTCGGATGAGGGCAACGCGGGGGTTAGAAAGTACAGGGTCCCCAGGAAGTCGATGTACTGGGCTGAACTGAAGAGGAGGTCAGGGGTCATGCTTTAGACCTCCCTCCTCCTCCACCACCACCACCACCCAAAGACCCCCGACCTCGGACTGCCCCCCTCGTGACACGCCCGGGACTGTCTGGGAGTTCGGGGGAGGATAGCACGTTCAATCTTCGCTTCATTGACTGATTGCCCTCATTGCTGGACGGATCTCTCTTTCGATCCCACCCCCCACCACCACCACCACCACCCACCCCCCCCCCCTGTCCATCCGTCCCGCATCTTTCCACAAGTCATAATTTTGCTTTTTATATCGCCCCCCCCCCCCCCCCCCCCCCCCCCCCCCCCCCCCGCCCCCCCCCGCCCCCCCCCCCCCCCCCCCCCCCCCCCCCCTTTTCCGAAACAGGCCCGCGGCCATCAGTCATCCGGGGGCCGGCGATGACAGCCTCTTACAGATTCACGAAAGCCATGGATTTTTTTACATCTCGCTCAATCTGAGGAGTTACTTTACTGTAACAGATTCGATATTCTCAAACGAGCCCCGGTGTGTACACAGCGAGCCGGGGGGAGATGATGTATTGCACGGCCTTAATGGATTTCGTAGACTTCAAAAAAAAAAAAAAAAAAAAGAAAGAAAGGAAAAAAAAAACCCGCGCGCGCAATAAAAACACATAATTATTCATTTGATTAGCCGAGGCGATTTACGGCGTTCGGGCTTTTCTCACGGCTGAGCGGAGCCCCCGAAGCGCGTCGCGTTTCGGAGGTCCTTTCCGACAAGGGGACGGGATCGCGACGTTTCGCGGGGACGGCGAAGGCGCTAAGTCGGGAGGTCGCCGCGACGGAAGGACCGAGAGAAAACGCCCGGCGGTCGTCTGGACCCGCGCCGGCGCCGGCCGCGTTCGGCTGGCGGACCGCGCCCGCGGCGAACGCAGTCCGATTCTTCTGCCCCGCTCGCAGGCTCCGATACGGACCCGCGTGGGAAACAAACGATTTCGTTTCTCCGCTCGTACGCAGCCCTCAATGTGTGTGTGTGTGTGTGTGTGTGTTCACGCCGGCTGCACGTAAGCACGCAAACACACAGCGAGCACGCGGTGCTCCAGTTCTTATGGATCTCTGCGCAACAACAGAGAAACTTGATCAGTCCAGACTCAATGTGGAAACTGTGACTAGCCCTGACTGAACACGCACACACATGAATACTGCTCTCTCTCTCGCGCACACACACACACACACACAATCACTGCATTCTCCCTCTCTCATACAAATACAAACACTGCTCTCTCACACACATACACAAACTACACTCTCTCGCACACACACAAAATCACTGCGCTCTCTCCCTCTCTCTCATGCAAACACAAGCACTGCTCTCTCTCACAACACAAACTGCACTCTCTCATATGCACACACACACACACACACACATACACACACTCCACACTTTGTCAAGCCAACAAATTTTAGGAGACTGCAGCACAAGTGGGGGGGATGTTGTCTGTGATTTTCTTTTGTTTTAATATGTCCGCTTTTAATAGGCTGTTTCTGGGTTTTGAGAGCGTTTGAGTACGTGTGCGCGCGTGTGTGTGCGTGCGTGAGAGAGAGAGAGAGGGAGCAAGCGAGAGTATTCTCAATTTCCCTCTAAAAAGAAAATTCATTTGCAGTTGCTAATGTAATGTCATCGTTGTGTTTACAGAGCGTGGATGATGTATAGGGGATGTTGCATTGAGTGAGACTGCTTAATGATGCATAGAATTAAGTCCGCGACTTTCAGCTGAGCTCCCCTCGTTCGCCCACGCTCCACTTTACCTCTCTCTCTCTCTCTCCCGCTCTCCCTCCGTTCCCTGGTGCATTCTGGGATAGAGGCTGTCTGGTGGCTACAAGCAGCTCTGTGCTCCATTGCCTTAGTCCATTAATCACCATGGAGGGAGAGAGAGAGAGAAAGAGAGAGGGGCGGGGAAGAGAGAGAGAAAGAGAGAGAGGGAGGGGGGAAGAGAGAGAGAGGAATAGAGAGAGCGAGGGAGAGTGAAGTGTGAGTGACAGTGTCTGCAAGAGAGATAGAAAGAATAAAAGGACTATATTTCTAAATAAAAAGCGTGTGTAACAGAGAGAGAGAGAGATATGGAAAGAAGGCGGTGAATAAAGGCAAAAAGAGAGCAAAAGAGATCAAAAGGGGATGGGAAACCACAGAGAGAGAGAGAGAGAGAGAGAGAGAGTAAGAGGGGAAGGGGAGAGAGAAAAAGAGAAAAGGGTCACAAAAGCAAAGGAAAGATGAAAGATCCATATCGATAATTAAGGCTTTGTTATGCAGATTGCAAGTGCACGTGCGGCTAAAACTCCAGCCATTTAGCTGGCTGAAAAAGCGATGAGTGTTATGATTATGGTGATGTTCATGGTGATGGTGATGATGATGATGATGATGATGATTGGTAATTATTACGCCCATTGTTACGGGGGCGGTTTAAGGTGACAAACCGGGCTCCGCGGTGTGTCGAGAGACAGATGGAGGGAGGGAGGGAGGGAGGGAGGGAGGGAGGGAGGGGGAAATGGCGCGAGGGCGAGCGAGCGGTTGTCGGACAGCCCGTCGAACACGCGGCGTTCCCGCTCCCGCCCGCCGCTCGTCGCCCGTCCTGGGAATGACGCGTCTTTGTGTTTTACGAGTCGCGTCTTGACGGACCGTTCCGGAGCTCTCCGCGCGGCGCGTTCTCGCGCTCGAGCGCGGGGCGGTGCTCGCCCGCTCGCCCGCGGGAGGCCGCGTACCCTCGTTTGGAAACGCGTCATCCCGGGAGCGTTCCGTGTAGCGGCCACGGCTTCTCTCGACGTGCGCGAATTACAGCGAAGAGCAGTTTGGGACAAACTGACACTCGGTTTGATGTCAGTGCAAATATCCAGATAGTTCTGAATTTAAGCTCTCACCGGCTCGATTATTACCGAGAATATTCCGGTCAGAATTCTGAGCCCTCGCAGAAGATGCATTTGTAAAATCGGTAAAATAAAACTTGATATGAAAGAAACACAAAAAGCCATATATATAACTATGCAGTTTCTTGTAGTTTGTTGTTCGGTTACAATATTTACAATACCTCAAAGTTTTAATGCACTTTTAATACAAAAGTTAAAATGCAGTATCTGAACATAAAAGATGCCATTTAGAGCCATAAAATAATTATATTTCTCAACATTTTGACACTGCGTGTATTTTGAAGCATGTTTCTTGTTTTCATTGCAGGTACTTCTAATGTAGCTGATGTATACGCCTAAATATCTGAGAGACAGCGACAAACATGCTTTTATAAAGAAAACTCTGGCCCAATTATCCTATACTTAAAACTATACATGATCAATGGTGCCATGTGCAAACACATGTAAATATTGAGTGTGTTTTACGTTTCAATCGATTGGCTGGGTTATCGTTAAAAGGCCTCGGTAAAGGCACAAAAAGAGATACATCATGCATCAGAACGGTTTACTAAACTGTGTTTACCGAGTTAAATGAACCGTCGACACACTGCCTCAGAGAACGCCACCGACAATCTCATCTACGAGCAGCGCGGTGGGGGTGGGGGTGGAATTAAATTCCACAGAGCTTCCTGCTTAATTTCGGGTTACGCCTAAAACGCGGTGTTAACAGACAGGCCGGCAGGTGATCCACGGTGCCAAAGATGGTCAAATCCACGCCAAAGATGGTCGAATCCACGTCAGCGTCCCACACGCGAGCACAGAACCTCAAGGAAATATTTTGAATGCTTTCGATTCTTCCGCGCGGCTTTTGAGGGCACCTCGGTTAACCGGCTGCCGCGACTGAACAGCAGACCACCACGGTGCGTAGATTGAACACACCCCTGCAACCCTTTATTCGGGGACCTGGCGGGTCGAGGCGGTTTCTCTTCGCTCTGTAGCGGGATGCTGTTCCCGGCTGATGGCGGTTTCAGGGACACGCGCAGGTTTTCCCCGCTGGCTGACCCAGGGCTTGTTTGTGGGTTTTCCCTTTTTTTCCAGAGATGTTTTCCTCTTGTTCTTCTCTCTCTCTCTCTCTCTCTCTCTCTCTTGCCCTCCCCCCCTCTCTCCCCCCCCCTTTCTTTCTGATCTCCCTGCCCGCCCCATCCATCTCTTGCCAGCGCACCCCACGCTGAATTATTGTTTCTCTGAAGTGTTACCATTTGAAAACAAATCCATTTCTCTGCTCGTCAATTTATCACTCTGGATGGGGAGAGTCACAGCTGAGTGACAGCGGCAAGCTAGCGTCCCCGCGCCACCCTGCACACGTGTGTGTCTGTGTGTGTGTGTGTCTGTGAGTGTGTGTGTGTGTGTGTGTGTGTGAGTGTGTGTGTGCATGTGTGTGTGAGTGTGTGTCTCTCTGTGGGTGTGTGTGTCTGTGTGTGTGTGTGTGTGTGTGTGTGTGTGTGTGCATGTGTGTGAGTGAGAGTGTGTGTCTCTCTGTGGGTGTGTGTGAATGTGTGTGTGGCTGTGTGTGTGTGTGTGTGTGTGTGTCTGTGGGTGTGAGTGTGAGTGCTTGTGTGTGTGTGTGTGTGAGTGTGTGTGTATACATGTGTGTCTATGTGTTTGTGCATGTGAGTACGTGTGTAAGAGAAAGTGGAAAGGAGAAAGAACAAGAAAGAGACAGAAAGAGAAGAGAAAGAGAGAGAGAAAGAGAAGAGAAAGAGCCACTTTCCTTTCCTTACTTGCTTTACCTCACCTCCTGTCTGTGATAATTTATCACTCCTCCAAGCTCAGCTGACAAACTATTTGTGGGAAAATGAGTTTTTCCGCTCAGGATTTGTCCTCTGGGAATGGAGAGGGTAGTAGCAGGTTGGCCATGCACACACTCACTCTCCCTCTCTCACACACTCACACACACAAACGCGCACACACACAACCAGCACATACTCAGTTTTTCTCTCTGGTTGGGGTCCCTGGTATTTATGCTGGTGTTTAAGATAAATGAGGTAAATTAATAGAGTCACTGAAGGAGAAGATCTGCTTCTACACCGGCAAACCTGCTAGGGACATACAAGAGAGGGGAATCTCTCTCTCTCCCTCTCTCTTTCCTTTTCCCTCTCTTCTACTCTCTCTCCCACTCCCTCTCTCCACCTCTCCCTCCCTCCCTCCCTCATTCTCTCTTTCTCTCTCCATCCCTCCCTCCCTCCCTCCCTCCCTTTCTCTCTCCTCATCCTCTCTTGGAGTCCACACCTGATCCCTCAATATTTCTACCCTCCTCTCCTTCACTCTCTCAACCTCAAATTCCCCCTTTCTTTCTCTCCCTCCTCCAAGCAATCATTCAGACTGAATAAAGTTAATGCAGAGGGCACAATCACATGGCAAACCCAACAGTACGCTAACACACACAGTGCTGTGGGTTCAACTCCCCGCATAGCCAGTATTAAAACATACATTTTAGTAATAAATCCCTTGCACATATTTAACTTCATTGAGCTAAATAGTGAGGAAGACAAGAGCTCACTGTCAGTTTATTTAAATACAAATCTTGAAATAATTCTTTCAATCCAGGGTCCCATGAATTAGTTGTGTAGATAAAGTTACATTTTCTTTTTGACGTGTTTAAAGTATTTCGCAGACATGTCCATATATTTGGAATGTCAGTCGTTTCCAATCATTTATGTATATTTTGTGCATACGACATCGCGTTTCATGAGCATGAAATTATAAATTTGTAAGTGGCAAAAACATTTAGTTTCAAACACATTTCAAATATCTGGTCATTCAGTTCCTAGTGCTTTTTAATTTTTACATGCTAAGCATGTCAGACATATTTATTTATTCATTTATAAGAGAATCTCACATCACAAGGTCTAATCAGAGTACAAATATATTAAATGCCTTATTATTTTAGTTTAGAGGAAATACCCATATTTACATATTTTGCTTGCTGGATAATATGAGGCCCATTTGTGACAAAAATGCATTTCCAGCAGATCTGATTGAAAGTAGGCAAATATAGCTCCTTGAATGAATTTGGCCAGGGACAGTGTTACCCATGTGTGTAATCCTGCCGTACCTTCCTCTGGAAAAGAAGGGACCGTATGGAGATAAGACCCAGAGTTGGGTCACCCTGTTTGACAGCCAAGTGGCGCTTGAATTTTACAGGGGGATTTTTTCGCGGGGAGTGCTGATCATTCAAACCGTGTCCCCGCGTTTCAGAAAAAGTGAACATTCAGTCATTAAAAGAAGCAACGTGCAAAAATAATCTGCAGGAAGTAACCAAGGGTTATTTATAAATGGCATAATGTTTTGCCTGAAATGAGGTGTCCATGTTTTCAGGTAGATACACTGAAATGGGAAAATTCAGTTAGTTTTGAAAATACCCGCCCTCCAACCCCCCCCCCCCCCACCCCGGGGCTGTGGGTCCCAGCAGCGGAGTGATACAGAGCTGCTCTCTGGGACAGGCACACACAGGACAGCGGGGTCTCAAAGGGACCCATCTCACCCCAGCATGACCCTCCACCTGCCCCGCATGCATGCACACACACATGCACACTCACACACACACAAGCACACACAGACACACACGCACACACAGACACACATACGCACACACACACGCATGCACACACACACACACACACACACACACAAACAGGCACGCACGCACACACACATGAACACTCATACACACTCACATACACATGCACGCACACACGCACGCACGCACACACAAACATACACACACGCATGCACATGGATGTAGTGAAGTTCAGTGATGTCAGTGAGCACACTTGGAGCTGCACTAAAAGCATTTTGAGCTCCCTTGGGGATCTTGGTCTTAGCTGAATGGGATAATCCCCTTACCCTTCTGTATGGAGTGATTCAAAATGCACAGCATGCTTCCCCCAACACACACTCTAACACACACACACACCCCTGCTCTCTCTCTCTCATACACACACACACACCCTGCTCTCTCTCTCACACACACACACATACACACACACCCTGCTGTCTCTCTCACACACACACACATACACACACCCTGCTCTCTCTCTCACACACACACACACACCCACACAGGGGGATATGCACACTGTCATTCACACACACACATGCACATGCACACAAATACACAATGCTCTCTCTCACACACACACACACTATGCATTATATTATATTATATTATATTATATTATATTATATTATATTATATTATATTATATTATATTATATTATATTATATTATATTATATTATATTAACTTTATATTTATTTATGTACTTATTGCTGACCTGGGTTTTTCAAAGTTAAATGGCTCATTTAAGTCATGGGAAATCCATCACTGCCATTCGCCCTGACAGCCCAAACCCGCAGTCCGTCCAGCTCGTGCCAGAGCCTATGTCTCTGCAGGTGGTGCACAGACCTTCCTCTTCCTCACGCCAAGACGCCGTAGCACGCCCGGAGATGGCTCTGCATTTGGAGAGGGCGTGGCAGGATAAAGCTCCTCCCACTGGATTTATTCTGTCCCATTGTTGCCCTTGGATTTTCACGGGGAGGTCGGCGTGGTTCGGTTCTCCATGCCCCTTCCCAGAAACCCCAGAATCAGTCTCCCTCCAGTGCGATCCGAACCATAAAACATTCTCCTCATCGCAAGCCCGATTCGTGCAGAAAAAAAGGTGTCATCCAATGATAAATCCAGATGCAAAAATAGCATTTGCAGGGACTCCTGCAATGTAGCTTATAATCTATAAAGATAATTCCAGTTATGAGTAATCCTGGATATTTACTGCCTCCGAAAGACCTCCTAAAAACGGTGCCCGTTCGCCCGCGACAACCCCCATCCGTTCCAGCGCGGGACAGCTGACTCACTCACCATGACGTCAGTCTCCATGGAGACCGCCAGCCTGACGGACAGACTCTAAGAAGGCTGTCACTAAGGACGGGAGCTGTCAATCAAGCTGACCCTCCTTGACTTGCGCATCCTACCAAACTTCTGCTGTAACCCCCCCACCCCCCTTGCACTCCTCACAGGCACTGACTCAAACCATAAACAACACACAGTTTCTGAATAAACTCAGCTTAATAAAAACTCTTCATAATTTTCAAAGGCTTATATGTGTTGACCTTTTCACCCCTATTGGTAAAAAATAATTACTGGCATTACTCTTAGTGAGTGAGTGAGTGCGTGTAGTGAGTGAGTGAGTGAGTGAGAGAGAAGAAAAAGAATCAGTGAGTGAATGTGTGCATGAGTGACCACGTGTGTGTGTGTGTGTGTGTGAGTGGACAAGTGAGACAGAAAGAGAGGGTGTGTCCGTGTGTGTGCATGTGTGTGTGTTTCGTGGGTTTGACACCGTGCGTGAGCGTAGGAGTGAGTGCGTGCCTTAAATGGGAAATTCTCTTCCAGAGCAAAGTGTTTGTGAAAGTTGCGTAAAGAAGAAAGAGGGTCAACCGGACACCCGAAAGCACCGGCACCATCTGCCGAGACGAACCGCATTTCCACCAGACCCAAACGCCTAACTGACCCGCGACACACAGTTTTCCCCGACCGCAGGATTCCCTCCCGGGTCTTTCCGGTGAGTGCCAGAGCGCCAGAGCGACGACTCTCAGCCGGGACCAGCGCTCAGACTCCCCGTGAAGCGAAGTCGCGAAGTTCCGGAGCGCGGAGCAGGAAGGGGATCGGTGACTCTGGGGACGGCTAACGACCGCTAACGGCGGCGTCGCGTTGCGGCGGGCACGCGACGGCGGCCGCGCTGGGGTTCTGCGAGGCACGGTCGGCAACAGTCGCCAAGCCCCGAAAAACCTCTGGGGCAGCGGTCGACTGGGGGGGGGAAACTGGGGGATGAGTCGAGTCGCGGGGAGAGAATGAAGCGGGGTCCCCGGGGGTCAAAGGTCGCACCCGAGGCGGAAATGGGAGGCAACTCGGGAACAATGGAGGGGGCCGGACCGGGCAGACAAAGAAGGGTGGGGGGGGGGGGGGGGGGGCGCGTGGGGGGGCACAAAACACAGGAAGACAGGGACAGAAAGACAGGGGACGGAATAAGGGACGGCAGAAACAGATGGTAAGAGAAGAGGAAAAAAGAAAAGACAGGCAGAAAAAGAACAGAATCATTCTGAAGGAGGGGAGAAAAAGCACAGCCTGAGAGCTGCCAGGGGACTTAGTATGTAAATCTGCTGCTTAAAATTGAGTTAAGCGCAGTAGCCTTCTATATCTAAACAACCCTCATGCGAACATCTTCAGTTAGAACGAACCAGAAAAGCACTCACTCCATTATGACGTTGCCCACAAAAGCTGTACAAGTTGGGTGCTCTACTCTCAGGGGAAGATCAAATGAAAATGTAATTTTCGAAAACAAACTGTCATTAACCCACACATTTTTGTTAATTTGTTGAAACAAACAATTTGGCACTGGAAAGAGGCCTTTCCAATTACTGTATTTGGTCCAAATCTTCACGTGCGCAAATATGAGGAATATTAATAAGTACATAAGCGGGAAATTCTTCCTAACCAGAACAAATTCCATTAACTTCAAACGGTTTATTCACATAACGAGAGCCAAAGAGTTCATGGGGAATAAAAGTAACGGGGAGATCCATTGGAAGACATCCGGTAAGGAGAAATGAGAAGCTGTGGAAGAAAGAAACATCCTCGCGCACAGAAAGCAGCGTTAAAATGTTAGTTTGTAAAATGGCTAATGGAATCATCAATATCGATGTGTTTCTTTGCATGTTATGGTCTAATCGTGTCGCTACTCTCGAATCACTGGCCACAACGAGACAAGCGTAATGGTAGATTTATAAAAGTTGCCATTAAGAGGTATTTAACTCCAGGCAATTCATCTTGCCCGAGCTCGGAGTGACAGGTGGAGTCGCGCGGAGCGAAAGTACGCAATGCATCACGAAGGAGCTCTACGGGGACTACGTAAGGAAGTGACTGGAGAATCCACCACGCGCCGTCCAATTCCCCACAAACTTATTACCGAACAGTTCTATCCTCGTCGCACAAGCCAGTGCTTTGACGGGAAAGTTTCGTTCTATGATTCTACAACTTTGTATGACCTTTACTTTTGGAAGATATATTCTAGTTAACCCATTTCGACAAAACAGACATGTAGACAATCAAGCTGAAAGCAACAAAATATCCTAGCAAAGGTAGATATCTGACAGAATCAGGCACTAAATAAAGTCTCAAATGCACAAATGTCTCAAATTTTCACAGAATGTGTGTCGTGGGAGGATGAAATACTGAAATAAATGAAACTGAAAATGCCGTCTTGAGATAGTGGGGGAAACTCATGATAAGCCCTATTTTTCATTTCAATATATTAGCTAAATAGTAGGTGTAGTAAGTAAGCGTAGGTTAAAATTATAACAGTCTCAACATTTGCGAAAACGAGTGTTGGGATTGTAGGCGATAATACTAAATTCATAAGTTTAAAAAAATGTAGATCTCTAATTATTATAGGCTATAGGCTACATGGCTATAAAATGATGTTGATGATGATGATGATGATGATGATGATGATGATTGATTATTATTATTATTATTATTATTATAAGACTCATTCAGCCCTCGTTCTCGGTCTTCAAACACTGAACCACGATACTGACTACGACTCAACAATTTGAATATCAAGCGGTTATTCATCGCTGACCCTTTCACCTCGGCGTTTCCACCTGTAAACCCCCAAGGTGTAAACTCAACTCCCGATCGAGACAGACAGCAAAGGCCCGGGGACGAGGGCCCAGAAAGACGCCCGTCCCGCCGGCATTTCCACAACGACTTCCCGAATGAATGGACAATGTCCTCTCAGTCTGAAAACAAACATCTAAAGAGAAACCAGGAAGCAACTTGACACCTCGCTCACAAAATGTAATGTTCAAAATGATGGCCTAAAAATTGTTTCCTCCGTACACGGCCGTCACAAAGGGACCTCCCAGTACACGGAATGCGTATGTTCACACCATTTTGGGTCACATTTGAAATCACCCAGCACTTAATGAGCGCTACATCGATTGTCTGTGTTCACGGGGAGATGGGCACGGAAAAAAAATGCACACAATCGGGGTTAAGTGCCTCGCGATCTCTGGCTGGTATGTCTGTTTCACGCGAAGTTGGCCATCATGCTAGGGAATTTCAGCTTTAAAATACACGGAAATACTTAATCTCCCATTCAAGTGTGGCGATAATTCAGTCCTTTGGCCCATCTAAATGAAGAAGTCAATTGTTTCTGTAAACACTTGTACCAACAGTTATATTTATCCGATGTACATCTCAAACCAAGGCTATTCAGTGCGAACTTGCATTCCTAAAGAAACACTTTTACCACACGCCGTCACAATCAATAATTGCATCTCATTAACCTACTTAAAGTATAAATGAAAGCGTTACACCTATTCCTAAATATGTTGAGAAATTAAACTATTAAGGCAAAATACATATCATACAAGGCAACACACACTATATATATATATATATATATATATTAGACACATCCATTGGATATGTTTAAAGGTCATTTGCAATTTTTCATCTTCGTAGCCTACTCTGTGACGGCAATTCAACATGCCATTGTAATCATAATTTAAAATACATTCCACATCTCATCTATAGACATATTTAATCATAAATTGACTTCCATCTAATATGGGCCTGTTCTACAATTTTGTGGTTACTACTGAAGTTCGCAGAAGAATTATAACGATACCAGAAAAGTAACAATAGCCATAAATTGTGAGTAATTCTGAAAAAAAAGTGTCAACAGGTGGGAAAAGTTTAGACCAACTGGCGATTTTGCGCAATTAAAGGTTTACGGTAAGTGTTGATTTTTTTCACTGTGTTTTTGGTGTTAGCCAGAATTAAAGGTTTAATAAGTTTAAATATTTTTCAATTGTCAAGTCAGAATTCGGAAAACAAGTATTTCTCTAAAAATACACATTTTATATTCTATATGTTTTTCATATTATAAGTGAGAGCGTGCAAAATGTTCACGTCTCCGCACAGTACAATAGGCTACTTGAATACTTTTTTGAACGAACGGTATTTTTTTATTTAAAATACAAGTTGATGGATAACCTGTTGTTACACTCAATATATCAACACCAATACCATAAAGGTTCCTTATACGCTGATATAGGTCCATTTAGATTCTGCAACATCACTAAACATTCTGGGACAAGTTCACAGGATTTAGGTTTTTAGCATGTTGATAGTTTTCGACTGTTCTGTCCACTCTACTGCTACAATTACAACAACAACAACAACAAATAATAATAATAAATAATAATAATAATAATAATAATAATAATAATAATAATAATAATAATAATAATAATTCCCTAGTTATAGTATAAAGGATAGAAAGACCCACGGAACATAATACAGCTTTCAACTAGATAAAACAAACAGGCAGATGAAGCTGCGGAAATTATTATTATTATTATTATTATTATTATTATTATTATTATTATTTTAGTTATTATTATTATTATTATTATTATTATTATTATTATTGTTATTGTTATTGTTATTATTGTTATTATTATTATATAGTATTCGTATTATTATCGTTGTTGTTGAAAGCCTTAGAAAAAATAGGGTAGTATCGTATATTGTGAGCCTTCGGGCTGTCCTTATATACAACACAGTTACTCTAACCATTATGATATTACCTTTTCACAAATCAAACTAATGAGATATCCATCTTGGAGTTTTAATCCCTAGTTAAACTCTCGATAACCTCGTTCTGTCTTTCTTTAGTTCATTCTTCCTCCCTTCTTCCCCCCCCCCCCCCCCCCCCCCCCTCCCCAAGGCGACTTGCCCTTCGCTCTCTCTCTCTCTCCCTTTTCTCTCGGAGGAATTTTCTGCGCTCACCTAATGTTATGATTCGCTTTAGCCCCTCGTCGACGGTGTTATTTATTTGAAAACACTCGGCCCTTTGTCCCGGAGTGAACGACGCGGGCTGAGCGGGCTGAGAGAACAGAGGGTCCGGGGGTGTGACTTTACCAATTATCAGTCTTAACTGGGAGGCTCATCAGATAAGCGTTCTGAGTGCAGAGCCGACTGATGCTGACCGGTGTACGATGCGCGGGGATCTTTAATCTCAGTTCATTCAGACGTAATCCCGCAGTTAGTAAATACGCACTTCAAACAGCATCCCACTTCAGAACTCCTGAAACAGAGGGACGTAGCCGAGAGAAACCTGCAAACCTTCTCTCTCCATTTAATTTCAGCGAGCACCCATTTATGCTCGCGTTTTTCAGTCCCAGTGTGATATATATATATATGTTTTTATTTCTGCGACTATTCACGGAACATTTGGCTTCATGTACTGAATGAGAGAAAAGTTGACATGGTGCGATGTAGCCGACATGAAACCGAAAAAGTATCACCAAATTAAGATATTGTAAAATGTCATTGTGGTGAAAGACACTAGCATAGGCCTACTGGTACTGTGCGCCATATACGCCCATACAAGCCAAGGCCATTATAAGGCTAGAAACAGGCTAGGCAGCGACTAAAGACATGTGAACGGGCGTGTTGGTTTTATGAGCATATGGCAGTGCGAGGACGACGGCTCAAGCGCCGAGATCTTTATTGGACACCCTGTTGCGATGAACCTCAGTGGCCTTGTTATCTTCCGCGATCAAGGAGAAATGCCTCAGCCTCACCGTGCACTTAAATAACTAATAAAGCGCGACGTGCGTATCTGTAGATAACGGGGCAACGTGGTACGATGGAAACCATGCGAATGTTATGGCACGTCATGTCGTTTTTATTGTCTCGTGGATTACCCGTGTATGAACCTCACATTCAATCTAATCGCAAAGCGTTTGCTATTATGTAGGCAACTTTGATTGACGAATTTTCGAAACGGCATTTTCGATGTTTGCCCAAAAGCTACTCAAACGATAAAGGCTTTGTGGTTTGGAAGAATCTGACCCCAATTCTGAACGGGGCCCTTGCGTTTACCAAATTTACTATATTAAACTACAGTAAACAGTATTGACAATTATTTAAGTTTTATTTTTTACTTTAAATTTCTTTAAAATTATTTTAATTGTCAGTTCTCACTTTAGTCTAGAATCCGGCAGTCTGCCATCCCAAAGAACACTAGTGCCCAGTAGCAACTCTACGGTGGCCTAAAACCGGTATGCAACAGACGGGCTAACATCTTCTGCACGTGGACTTTCTCGACCTTTCTTAAGATTTTTTGGAAGGTATTCATTACAGAACATTCTTTGAATAAAACAAAAGTACGAACTGGTCGGTCTTACACTTTTCATCGACCACGTTCACGTGACGTCATTTCACTTGACATTTCACACTGCATGAGGATTCAAGATTGCAAAGGCTGAATGAATATTCTAAATCACAAGTTAAGGGCACGACACATTGCTATTAATTTCAATGTAAAATATAAACAGACGGGTGTTCGGAACACTCCCAATGAACATGAACATGCATACAATTAGTCTTCAGATGCCGTAGCCTATCGGATAAAATTTCTATTTTGAACTTAAATTTATAGCAAATCACGAGAGGTTGTATCCTAGTTGATGCTTGACTCTTTCAAACCACATGCGTAATCCACACAAGCGGTACTGCGATCTTCATTTTTTAAAAAACTATTTTTGCATTTATTTGTGGCAACGACTTATAAATGTATTGCGAACACCAGTGCAGAATCTTTAGTATTTCTCGTCAACATTAACCAGCTCCGTGTATATTTCTGCCTGAGCCTTGTTATTTCCGAGTTTCACACAAGAGTTAGCTCATCTAATTATGTCAAATGGACCAAGAATTGTCCGCTTCCGCACTCTCGGCTAAGTAGGATTCGTAAGACGCCTTTCTCTCATGTTGAGAAACGTGACATTTTGAATAGTGTCTAACAATGAATAAATCCAACACAGAGTAGCCTAGCTATTTTCGGTCGGTTTATACTGCATGGAAATTCTTGTGTTTCAGTAATGAGGGAACACTGAGTTGCACTGATTTAAAGCCTTCTTGTCTTTTTTAAAAAGTATGTCTATGTTTCATTCGCGTCAGCTGGCAACAAAAAGGTGTAGGGATAAGGCCAAACAGTTATTCTGCGGCAATGAGTTCAGCCAACAGCTCTCATGGACTAAAAGCCTCTACTTATTAATCTCCTTGTTTGAGGTATTGTATAGATGACAACTCGTGCATATTAAACCAAGTTCCACATAACGTCAAACTAAAACTAAACCCATAACATGCGAAGCGTATGTTTGGACAACTTTTGGGTAAACAGCGTACGTTGACCATCAACTCTTCATACTGACTTTGCGAGAGATCATATTGACTATCACTTCAATGCACGGATGTTGTTTGGGTCTAATGAAAACAACCAAAGATCCGGAGTTGCCCCGTGAATTACTGGAGAAAGGATGACAGCGATCAAAAATGATTCACCCATGTGGCTTCATCGGAGCCACACCCCCTTTTCAATGGCCACGCCTCTATTGGGTTTACACCACGCCTGCCCAACATCCATCATCCAATGACAACAGCGCACTGTCTCCCCGGCCAGTCCGCCGGAGTGTTAAAATCGCGGTTAACACTGGCAGCTGATTACAGGCATTTAAAGCTGATGACGATTACGAAGGCTTCAGTTACCGTAAATGCTGTTCAGACGCGTAGATGTTGTCAAATAAGGCGCTGGGCAAGACGTATTTTTAACGCTTTTCTGAGTGACGTTGGATAATACAAGGACATCTACGTTTCTGTTTCCACACAGCGCAGGTAAATGGGCATACAAATAACTATAGTAGGACAGAGGTATATGCAAAACTGATTTAGGTGC
The DNA here is from genome assembly GCA_025169545.1 of Anguilla japonica. Classification (NCBI taxonomy): domain Eukaryota; kingdom Metazoa; phylum Chordata; class Actinopteri; order Anguilliformes; family Anguillidae; genus Anguilla; species Anguilla japonica. The sequence goes on from CM045896.1 coordinate 36,355,675, forward strand.
ACTCTACGTGGGTGATGACGAGGGGGAAAGCAATAGAAACAAAAGAAAAATAATATCGTGGGTAGTAGCACCTGCGAATAATAAATAACTTAAAAAAACATAATTATTCTCATCGGTCTGTATGAAACTTATGTCTTAACATAAAATATACACATGCCATGGAATTAAATACGTATACTTCAGTGGTTTCGTTAGATAATATTATTAATTTACCGAGTCCAGCCTTGACCATAACAGTGTGTCCTTTCGCAGATTAATTTGCGCACAAGGACAGTTTACACTGGGCACAGTCTTCATGGACTTAAAACACAGTTAACACAGTTAACTCGCAGACAACGGAGCGGGGACGGAGAAACACTGCAGCCGAAACCAGAGGACAATGTCCAGCACTACAAGACGAGGTACAGAATCTACCCACTTCACATTTTTACACATGGCGATTCTGTTCATCTCTCTCTCTCTCTCTCTCTCTCTCTCGCTCTCTGTGTTTGTGTGTGAGTGTGTGTACTGAACAAATTAATAAATAATATTCTCATTATAATGTAAATTATTCATGTTATAGGCTATACTTTGGTCGGTGTTCAACCAGCATTTGTAAACACAAGTGCTACACCTTTTCTTCTCCAAACTGAGTTTGGCGAATCGTTAGTGATTGCTGAACCCTTCAAAAAGTGTTTGTTTCATAATTTCAGATGATGAACAAAAACAGTAATTATCGATTTTAATTGATTGTCAGCGTTAAGGACAGATATAGAAACACCTTTGTCCGTAAAAGACCTGGCCAGACAATCATAATTATAATTCGAAAAATGTAACGCAGGCTAGTGAATTCATCTGGTAATGGCTTTCCGTAAGCGCTTCATTGATTTCACACAGACCGAAAGGTTATATTTTACTCTTATGCCCCGAAGTACCGACTCATTAAACTTCTCTCTTCAATAACACTGATTATAATGGCCATCTAAAAATAAATAAATAAATTATTGCCAGCACGGGAGTTTTGCTGTCCATTTTAATTGATATTGGTAGGGATATTGCGATTTAGAGAAAACATCCGTCAGCTAGGCCTATACAGTTGCGTTGTTTTATTGTAATTAGAAGAGTAGGCTATATCTGAATTCTCATTTAAAATTCCGAGTCGATGCCATAAGAGACGGTGCATAAAATAAAAACGACACAAGCCCAGGGAGCGAATATCACCAATAAATGATAAATTAAGATCTAGAGAACACATTTAAGTCGCGCTGATTCTGAACTGGAATTAGCAATATGTGGAATTTAATTAAATAATTTAACGGTGTGTTCTGTACGAATGGAACGAGAACAGTTTGTATGATATATGTAATTCAATAACAAAATTGTCTTGTGATATGCCTGATGCAAACGTGCGGTGTTTATATTGAAAAAGATACATGTTCTGTTAACGGAAGATTGCAGCTCTGTCCACAAAATTTCACAATGTCGTTGAATGGTATTTAAAACTTCTAGCTAAAAAAATGCAAGACTTTTGGAACGGACAGATAGGCTATTCCAGAAATGTGGTGAAATTGTCAGTAACTTTAATTCAGTGTACAGGCCAGTCAATTTTCCTGACTGAAATGCAGCTTTTTTTCCTGGGCATTGTGTCACATTCCATCAACATGTCAGTGTAATGTTCGAAATTATCTAACAGACCTGTAATAAACGAATTGAACAAGGGGTCGCAATGAGAGACCAAGCTGTCGACTGAACACAAACAATACTGCGAGGTTCAACCCCCGAGGTTGAGAACAATTGCGCGCTAATTCTAATGTGGGTGGTAAATTTGTCAGGAAAGATGGTTTTACTATCTTTTCAGATTCTTCTGACAAAGAGCGTTTCCTGAGAGGCATGGCCTCTCCTGAAAGTTAATTGGTGGTTCGTTTTTTGGTAAATTGTGAAAGATCAGAAATAGATCTGTATCTGATGGTCTTTGTCACTTTAATTGCGACACTGATTGATCGACAGGGACGTCTCCATTTGGGTGTATGGTGTTACTTGTTTATGTTTTTAAGGCGAGCCATTTCTTCTCTTGTGACGCACACTAGCTATTCATTCACCTCTTCGTTGCATCGTAAGTAGGAAGCGACATTTTTGGGTATATTATCGGTACATGCAATTTTTTTTTTCTCGTATAAAAATAAGTTAGGCGACTAAATCAATTGTATAGGTGTATTTATGGAAACGATTTCTACGGATTCCATGAACAGGGAAACAGTGAACCAATTGTTTAAACTCGGTGCAATAACTCGGAGAAGTAGTTTGAGCTGTAGGTCAAACGTGGGTGTAACTGCACGAAAAAAAAGTTTCATTCTGACAGGTTATGATGCGTAATGTATTTTAAACAATCCTCGCCATGAATGTCGGTACACTCTTGCATTAACTGGACTTACTAATAACTAAAATGTAGCTATATATATATATATATATATATATATATATATATATATATATATATATATTATTCCATTGCTCACCCAATCATGCTCTGATTTAAGATCATCGCATGCATTGACTCAGTCGTTCATTATTTAATTCTGTACCAAAGTAATGGGCTATTAACAGAATGGACTGGAATGCACAAATAATTTAAGATGCAGTTAATTCTAGCAGGCTACATATGAAGACGTGGTTCCAGAAGGCTAAAAGGTTATGGATGGCTGGGCTACAGTAAATGCAATTTAAAATAAAAAAGTTACCAAGATATTTTGGCACAGAAAAAAAACCAAAATGTTTAGTCAAACTTCGCTGATGAGGTCAATGAGCTTCCGACGCAACCTTTCAGTGCGAACCGATCAATTCAAATAGGCTATATGATTAGCCTGTATAAAATTCTGCCACATTTTCCTTTCTGGTTTCTATAAAATCAGGTTATTGTAAATGCGGCAAAAAAAAAAAAAAAAAAAAAGACAAAGTGCAATAAATACATTATTAAACAATCCAAATAGGCCTACTGAACAGGCTAATACACTACAGTCAGGTGTTTTTCCTAAAATATCGTCGACTTGGAAATCCTTAAGTAGCCTTATGTCAATCCAGCCTTCATTTAGCCCTCCAGCGTTTCAATTTTTCGTTTTTGAATGACAGTTCATATGTCATATAGGTAGCCTATGTTTCACAACATGTTGGCCTTTTCTAAAATCAACAAAACGCATTTTGTAAGGGAAATGCAACGCTTGCCTGCTTTGTAAAATTCGAAGTGCAGAGCGCTGGCACAGCATCTGACTCCTCTCTGCACGTCACTCTGGTCACTCAGACAGTACAACGAGCCCGTCCTTTCCACAACATTATTTTTGCTTTGGCTGAAAAACGAAGCATGCCTGAGTTTACTTCGCAAAACAAAAACAAAACAACAACAAATAAATAATAATAATAAAAAAACAATTTTAAAACGTTCTTGAACCAGCCTACCAATTTCCATTCTGTACTCAGATAGTCACACTGTAACGTAATAATAATAAATAATATTCATTACTATTCATAACATCAGTTATTAACAATAATAAGGACAACAAGAATACTTTTTTTTTTACACAGACTTCGAATTAGTTACAACTATAAATATTAGGTTATCACAAGTGCCAGGCAACTCGATGAGAACTGCACACTTCAAGCCGAAACGCAATGTAGGTACACAAACGTGATTTCGAATATATAAGGCCACCTTTTTTACGTGCATTTTGCTGACGGTTACTATTTATAGGTCAGGCCTACATAAAGTGCAAAGGCAACACCTCAGTTTGTCCTATCCCGCAACCGTTTTCATTTATAGCCAAAAGTCAATATTTTAATTAGGCTACTTCTTTTTCATATTCTATACGGTTCAATTTTCTCTGCGGAAGCGTGACTTTCCCTGCTTTACATCGCCAAAGCATTCTAGTTTAAAATGAATTATATTTTTCTCGTATTGGGCTATTTATTCGTTGGAAGGGGCGGATAAACTATAGGGCTTCTGCCCACATTAATAAAATGTATTATTTGACAGTTTGGCGAGTCCGGAGAGTTCAACAGAACGAATGCCTTCCTGAGTGACTGGGCACACATTAATTTCTCCGAAGGAATATTTAAAATAATCTGTATAGAATCAATTCCGGAGACTCAAATTGCTTTTAGATTTAGTGTTTAAGAGTGAAGCGAAGCGTGATATAGTCATTAAAATACTTCCTGAAAAGATGTAGGCTTATATTTATTAGTGATAGAACGGTACAATAGAGGAGTCGTTTGGTCCTTGATGTATTGGTGCAAACGTTTGTATTCACTCCCACGTGGTCTAAATGAACATCTCTTAAGCACGTTTTAGCTGGACCTATTCTAGTAGGCAGGGAGTGCACCCATCTCTGTCCGTTTTGCTCATACTGCAAAGTGGCTTTGTTTTCGCAAAGCACGCAAATCTAAATGTCATGTGAAGTTTCATAAAAGCAGTGGAAAAACTAAGCAGTTGTCAACACAGCACATGCAATCAGTAAGAAGTGCAGCTATCAGATTATTAATAGTTACACCATAACTGTTATAACACCATATGTCACGCAACATAATAACAGGCTTCCACTGTGCTTGTGTGTGTGTGTGTGTGTGTCCGGACAGTCCGTGCATGGTTCTCGTCTGATGTGCAAATGAAGTAAAAGAAAATAAGAGAAGGAGGCGGGGAATGTGAAGAGAAGTAAATGAATGGGTTAAATTAAAAATCAGGATCCTCTTCAGGGAGTCACTGATGCAAACCGCGGAGACCCCTGGCAGTTCCGTGGTAATATAAAATAACCAATCCGGTTTCGGGTTATCAGATTTGAGTTTTCTTTCCACCGCGAGATAGAAAAAAAGCGCTTTCGTTTACGCTTTAATTAATGCTGTATAAGTAATAGGCAACTCAATATGTATGAAATATTAGGCTATACAACAAAAGTCGGAGAGTCATTCTAGTTCGACGGTCAATGCGCAAACATTAGAGTCCACATAGCCATGCATGGATATCGCTGCAAGCAAGGTAAAAACTAAACCCCTGCACGAGTTAATGGAAAGGTTGTGCAAGCTTTAGCTTTGGAAGAAGTAAATGATTTACACTGAGATTAATAAAAGTCAGGACAGGCTTCTTATACGGTTCTTACCAGCCGGCAAAGTTACAAGACTTCATTTAACACCGTTTAGAGCGAGGCACTGAAACCTGCTAGGCGCGAGGACAAACACGGAAAGCATGCAAGGGCGCGCGCGCAAAAAAAAAAAAAAAAAGATACTAGATGATAAAAAGTCTGTCAGATTCAATTTACTCTTCCAAGGTAAACAAGCAATAGCTTAACTAGACAGCAATGTACGTGTCAGAATACACAGTGAAGCATATTTTAAAAAGTAACTCTTCAAATATATAGCTAAAAAATAAATACATAGTTTCCCAGTGTCAGGCATTTCAAGAAATTGAAATGCTCAGACGTTTCACTACAGTTTCAGCATGAACATGTAACCCACAAGAATATAAATAAATATCTCAGTTAAAATGCATATACCCCCTTTATTTATTCAATAAAAAATTAAATCTAGTCAGACACAAACGTACCAAAATAAACTGAAAAGTGCATTTTTAAGTTCACATGTTAGGCCTATCTAAAATAATTCTGTGCACATTTGTGGACGAGGAAGTTCTAATAATTGTAATAAATCTGCAATTGTTCGGTGGCTTAGCGAGAATTAAATCCCGCTCTTTCCCGCCCAGTTAGACCGTGATTGAGTGTTTGCAATTGGGGTGGAGCATGCCGGGTTTTCGGGGTCAAATCGACGGAAGCAGGCCTACCTGCTGAAACCCCTCCTTCTGTGTTCCCATAGGAATCCAGGAAAACGGGATCTAGGGATCAGAGCCGGAAACGCCTAACTTGTAGAATGTGGAAGACATGCGCAGAGCTGTCTAGACCAGAGGCCGTCAAAATTCTCGCTAGATCCGACATGATTGGTCAGTTGCCTTACTTTTCACTTTTATAAAAATGCTTTTGGATGTTTTGCTTCTTTTTTATTATTATTGCAGTTTATTACAGGTCTTGTAGATTCTCGCAGACAATTCTTGATGTTATATAAAAAATATTTATAACTGATAGCCTACAAAGCATATTAATTTGTTAGAAAAGATTAAGCATTTTCCACCAAAGTTTATGAAATATAGAAGAAAACACGAATTGTGCTTCAAGTTAATTCGTCAGGTATGGGACAAGTCAAAGCCAATATCCTCTGAATCTAATGCCTTACATATTAAAATTAACAAACTGTGCTGTTCTTATATTCCCAAGCACCCACAATTCCAAACACTCAAGGAGACATTGGAAAGGGACTGAAAGTCTTATGTCTGTGTGGCTTGTGTGGATGGCTACTAGGCGGATGGCATGCACACAAGAGCGCCGCAAATATAGCAATGACATTATTTTGCATCACAGGTTATTCTCAGCTAAAATAAAACTGCCGCTGCCATCGAGACATCTGCCTTATGAACGCCATTCACTGTCATACTCTCACCTGAACAAATAAATCAACTAAAAAAGGTAGAGACAAGCTCTAAAGCGATTTTGAGATTCAGGTAATTATCTTAAGAAAAGAATCTTACAGCACGAGGACATTAACTTCATGGGAGTTACAATCATAAAATAAGAAGATAATAGTCAACGCCTTAACGCAACTTTTTAAATGGGGAACATTAAAGTAGGTTTTACAATGACCAGTGAAGCATAAACATAGAAAATTCTCTATATCTGATGTACATCGAGGCTGAATGGAATATTAAAGATTAAATATAGATTATATATATATATATATATATATATATATATATATATATATATATATATATATATATATATATATATATATATATATACAGGTAAGCTACATTTGGTTATTGTAAATGTACTCCCACTGAAATCTTAAATTTAAACCAATGACAGGATGATGTAATTGCAGTTTAGCTCTGGGCACGTCGCATATTTGGTGTCATTTTTTGTTTTGCTGCCCCTTTCCACAGTCTTTAAGGCTGAGGGGAAGTGCCTATTCCCCCCGGTCCCCCCCGCAGTGTCCCGATGTGCGTGTGTGTCCCCCCCCCCCCCCCCCTTTTCCGTGAGATTCATGTGTGTTCATCTCCCCCCCCCCCCCCAGGCCATGGGGGTCTTAACCAACTAGGCGGCATGTTTGTGAACGGACGGCCACTCCCGGAGATGATCCGGCAGCGCATCGTGGACATGGCGCACCAGGGCATTCGCCCCTGCGACATCTCCCGCCAACTGAGGGTCAGCCACGGCTGCGTCAGCAAGATCCTGGGCCGGTGAGCGCGCCGCGAGCTCACACGCTACACACTACACGCTGTGTACACACTGAACACCATGCGCTGCGCACACGCTACACACTACATACACACTACACACCACGCGCTGTGCACACGCTACACGCTGCGTATACGCTACACACCACACGCTACGCGCTACGCTACATGCTACACGCTACACACCATGCGCTGCGCACACGCTACATCCTGTGTATACACTACGCTCATACACCACACACTGCATGCACACTACACACCACACACCACATGCTGCGCACATGCTACACGTTACACGCTGCGTACACGCTACACACCACACACTATGCGCTGCACACATGCTACACACCACACACCACTCGCTGCGTACACACTACACACCACGCACTGCGTACACACTACACACCATACCCTGTGTTCGCACTACACACCACACCACACGCCACATGCTGTGCACGCACTACGCACCACGCACTGCGTACACACAACATGCCACGCACTGCAATTCCCTATACACCACGCACGCTGCACAAACCTGCAACACTGCAAACATAAAAAGAGACTAATCTAATGTTTTTTAAATGCACTGATATAAAAATCTATTTTTCAAGAGATCTGGCCACACTAATAAAGAGCATATTCTCTGTACAGCACACTTGGATGTAGTATACATGCGCTGTACACTGCATACTCGTATTATACTTACGCCATATTCACAAAGCACTGGCACCCAGCAGAGCTAATCCACTGTTTATTAAACACAGGTACTGTACACCTCTCCCTCTGCTCCTGAACACCAACGCTTTCAAATCACTTTCAGAAGGAGAAAAGCAATCAAATAAAGGCTTTCTTTCCTTTCATCCCTCTCTCCGCTCCTCTTCCTCTCACTTCCACTCTCTCTGCCCCACTCTGTCTTTTTCTCTCCCTCCATCGCTCTCGCTCTCTCTCTCTGCAGGTATTATGAGACGGGTAGCATCAAGCCGGGGGTGATTGGCGGCTCCAAGCCCAAGGTGGCCACACCCAAGGTGGTGGAGAAGATCGGGGAGTACAAGCGGCAGAACCCCACCATGTTCGCCTGGGAGATCCGCGACAGGCTGCTGGCGGAGGGGGTGTGCGACAGCGACACCGTGCCCAGCGTCAGCTCCATCAACAGGTACCGTGCCCCCGCCCCAGCCATCCCAGCCCCACCCCGCCCTGTCCCAGCCCAGCTCAGCCATCCCAGCCCCACCCCGCCCTGTCCCAGCCCAGCTCAGCCATCCCAGCCAACCCCCCCCACCCCGCCCTGTCCCAGCCCAGCTCAGCCATCCCAGCCCCACCCCCCTGTCCCAGCCCAGCTCAGCCATGCCCAGCCCCACCCCGCCCTGTCCCAGCCCAGCTCAGCCATCCGAGCCCCACCCCGCCCTGTCCCAGCCGTGCCCAGCCTAGTCCCAGCCCCGTCCAGCCCTGCCCCACTCGCCCTGTGCAGCCCTGCCCCGCCCACACCCATCAGCAGCACGAAGCAAACCAGCCAACATTACACATTACTGCCAAATCCTACACAGCAAAATGTCCAGTGTTAATTCAACTCTAACAAGTGTTAATTCAGCTCTTCACATTCCAGAGTGGGAACAAATGTTATCTGTTAAGAGTTGGATTAACACTTGTTAGAGTTGAATTAACAGTACACCTTTTTACTGTGTGACCAGAGGGTTGCAGGTTTGAATCCAGAGTGGGGCACAGCTTTTGTAAAGTTGAGAAAGATGCAGACCCTGGAATGCCTCGGTTAATGTTGGACAGTATTAACGAACAATAGAAGATTGATGCAAGATACATTTTAGTCAAATGAAATTAAGTAATAATGGCAGGTGCACATTACATTAGAGTGTTAAATCAACTCAGAGTAGAATTTACTCCGGTAGAGTGCATTGATCTTAGTATTTTAACTGTGCGTCTGTGTGTGGAGTCAGAGTTGTGCAGCGGTATTAAAGAGGTGTGGACAGATGAGTAAACTGACTGTGATCCTGGCCTCCCGTCACAGGATCATCAGGACCAAAGTGCAGCAGCCGTTCAACCTGCCGCTGGAGGGGAAGGGCCTCAGCCCAGGACACGTGCTCAGTGAGTCCCTCCCCACCACCGGCTCTCTCTTTCTGCCTCTCTCCCTCTCTCTCTCTCTCTCTCCTCTCTCTCTCTCTCTCTCTGCCTCTCTCCCTCTCTCTCTATGTCCCTCAGTGAGTCCCTCCCCACCACCGGCTCTCTCTCTCTGCCTCTTTCCCTCTCTCTCTCTCCGTCTCTCTCTCTCTCTCTGCCTCTCTCCCTCTCTCTCTATGTCCCTCAGTGAGTCCCTCCCCACCACCGGCTCTCTCTCTGCCTCTCTCTGCATCTCTCCTTCTCTCGCTCTCTGTCTTTCTCTATGTCCCTCAGAGTCCCTCCCCACCACTGTCTCTTTGCCCCTCTCTCTCTCTTTCTCTCTCTCACCCTGCCTCTCTATGTCTCTCTCCTTCTGTCTCTCTCAATCTATCTCTCTCTCTTCACCTCTCTATGCCTCTCTCCTTCTCTCAATTTCAATTTCAATTTCAAAGTGCTTTATTGGCATGACAAATATAGGCACTTGTGTTGCCAAAGCAGTGGTTATAACATACAACTATATACAATTAATCCATTATACAAAAAATATAAAAATATATACAAAAATATCAGTAAGTGATGTTAGGTGTGTGTGTGTGTGTGTGTGTGTGTGTGTCTGACTATCTGTGTGTTGTGTGCATGAGTGAATATTATGTGTCTGCTTGTACGCGTGTATGCTGTGTGTAAATGTGTGCATGAGGTGGTCACACATTGTCCCTCAGAGTATGGCAAGAGAACACAAATTGTGCTGCTAGTATGCAGCAACCTTTTTCTTCTCCTAATAGGTAGGGTAATCTATCGTCATTGGGCATATCATTGAATTGGGGATATTTCTGGATTATTTTTTGGTAGAATTTTTGCCGAATTTGGTCAAATTTTGTGCATTCCATTAGGAAGTGTTTTTCAGTTTCAATTTGGTTGCCTTTGCATTGTTGGCACAATCTTTTTTCTTCTGGCAACCATGATTTTCTGTGCCTGCCAGTTTCTATGGCTAAGTGGTGTTCGCTGAGTCTGTACCTCGTCAAGGTGGTTCTCAGTTTTTTGTCAGTAACTGTGGTCAGGTAGTTCGCTACAGCATACTGTCTTTTTAGGGCCAAATAACATTTCATTTTACTTTGCAATTTTGTTTTAGTTTCCCAGTAGGTTATATAATTCTGTTTCAGCTGTGTTGCAATTTGGTTTATTCTAATTATGTTTGTAGTTTTTGTTCTGATCCTGAGCAGGTGAGGGTGTTAGTGTGTGTTAGTATATGTGGGGAACTAAGGCTCAGGACCAGCTGAGTGAGGGGATTGTTTGCTTTGCTCAACTCTTGGTATTGCAGGGCTTTGTATTGATGTGAGTGGGGGTCACTTTGTTTTAGGTGCTTCCAAAATTTGATTGACCTTTTTTGTATTTTGATAAGTAATGGGTATTGGCCTAATTCTGCCCTGCATGCATTGTTTGTTGTGTTTCTATGTAATTTCAGGATATGTTTACAGAATTCTGCATGCAGGGTTTCAATTGGATGTTTGTCCCATTTGCCAAATTCTTGACTGATGAGTGGACCCCACACTTCACTGCCATAAAGAGCAATTGGTTCAATTACAGCTCCAAAGATTTTAAGCCAAATTCTAATTGGAATCTCTACACAAATTTGTCGTTTTATGGCGTAGAAGGCCTGCGTGCTTTCTCCCTTAGTTCATTCACTGCAATGTTGAAGTTTCCTGTAGAACTGATTTTTAGCCCTAAATAATTGTAATTTGAGGAATGTTCAATGTAGTGTGTTCCTAACATGAATTTGTGTTTTGTTCCCTGAGATCTGGATCTTTTTTGGAATGTCATAATTTTAGTTTTGTTAAGGTTTACTGCCAGGGCCCAGGTCTGGCAGTATTGTTCTAGCAGGTCTAGGCTTTTCTGTAACCCCCCTGTTCACTGGGGGGAAAGGAGAACCAGGTCATCTGCATAGAACAGACACTTGATCTCTGAGTTGTGTAGAGTGAGACCAGGCACTGCAGCTTTTTCTAATATGTTTGCCAATTCATTAATATAAATATTGAAAAGAGTTGGGCTAAGGCTGCAGCCCTGTCTTACTCCACGTTCCTGAGAGAAGAAATTTGTTCTTTTGTTGCCAATTTTTATGCCGCATTTGTTCCCTGTATACATTGATTTTATTAGATCATAGGTTTTACCCCCTACACCACTTTCAATAATTTTGTAGAATAACCCTTGATGCCAAATAGAATCAAATGCTTTTCTAAAATCAATAAAGCAAGCAAATATTTGTTTTTTGTTTTGGGTTACATATTTCTCAATTAGGGTGTGTAGGGTGTAAATGTGATCAGTTGTTGCGGTTGTGCGTTGATTTGGTAAAAATCCAATCTGACTTCTTCTCAAGACATTGTGTTTAGTAAGGAAGGTTAAAAGTCTAGAATTTATGATACTGCAAAGAACCTTCCCCAGATTACTGTTCACACAGATGCCCTCGGTAATTGTTTGGGTCAAATTTTATCTCCATTTTTTTGAATATTGGTGTTATAAGCCCATGGTTCCAGATTGTCAGGGAAGTAACCTACACTCAGAACCAAATTGAATAATTTTAGGATGGCCAGTTGAAATTTTGTGCTTGTGCATTTTAGCATCTCATTTAAAATACTGTCAGGTCCAGATGCTTTTTTAGGTTTCAATTTTTTAATTTTATTTTAAGCTCTTGTTCAGTAATCGAGAAGTCCAATGGATTTTGATTATCTTTAATAGCCAATTCAAGTTCCTGCAATTTTTTATTTATATGGTTTTTGTCAGGATTTGCTCCTAATTCCCACTTTTTTCAAAAAAAAGTGTTTGAAAAATGCTTTGTCCAATATCCCCATCTTGTATCGCTAATTCTTCTTGTTGTGATTTTTTTCAAGATTTTTCCATCGGTCCCAAAATTGATTTGTATTTATTGACTCCTCAATTTCTGCCAGTTTTGTCAGGTTTTTGAGTATATTGTGCCTTTTTGTTTCTGAGTGTACGTTTATATTGCTTTAGTACTTCACAGTAGAGAAGGCGTATATTTGAGTTATTTGGGTCTCTGTGTTTTTGATTTGACAATTTTCTTAGTTCTTTTCGGATGTTTTGACAGTCTTGGTCAAACCATTTGTCCTCTTTTTTGAGTTGAGGTTTCAGTTTATTTTTCATTTTTTAATTGCGATTTTTTCTGCTGTTTTTTCAAAGATAGCATTGACATTTTTTACTGCCAGATTGACTCCTTCTATACTGTGAATATATGGGTTGTCCAGAAAGGTGTCTAAAAGTGTTTGAATTTCTTGGTCTCCAATTGCTTTCTGGAATTCTTCTTCACTGTTTTGAACCCATCTGTATGATTTTCTTATATTTACAGCTTACTGGGCTTTAATTTCTGTCCTTTGAAAATCACAGTAATTTGACTGTGTGTCAGACAGAGGGGTTGAGAGGTAACAGTGAATGCTCTGAGAGAGAAAGGGTCTAAATCTGTTATCATATAATCTACTGTACTATTCCCAAGAGGTGAGCAAAATGTGTATCTTCCTAATGAATCCCCTCGTAACCTACCATTGACGATCTCTCTCTCATCTCTCATCTCTCCCTCTCTCTCTCCATCTCTCTAAATGTCCCTCGGTGAGTCCCTCCCTGCTGCTCTCCTTCTCGTATCTCTCTGTCTGTCTCTATTCTCACTCTGTCTCTCTCCTTCTCAGTTTGTCTGTCTTGTCTCTGTATCTCTCTCCTTCGCTCTCTGTCTCTCTCCGTCTCTCTCATTCTGTCTCTCTCTCTGTCCTCCTCGGTGAGTCCCTCCCTGCTACTCTCCTTCTCTCCATATCTCTCTCTCTCTCGCTCTCTCTCTCTCCGTCTATCTCTCTCATTTAGGATGTGGTGATGTGAAACCCTCATGAAGGTCACTTTACAAAATACCATTAAAAAAAGCTGACGGTTGGCAGTGGAGAACTTTGCATGGCGATGCAGCAGTCATTGCTTCTGTTTCAGAGTTACATCCAGATGACATTTATGAACAGTTATTTACTGTAGACGAAGGGAAAAAACTGCTTTTCATTGGTTTTTACAATGTTCAGAGTTTAAGCAATTGTTCTTTTACTGTTTGAGGGAACAAATCTGGTGGTTGTTTGGAGATGTTTTTTGTTCCAAACTTTGGTTTATCATGAGTTACGGGTACTGTCAAAAGTGGAGAAATAAACGTCAACTTCTTAACTGCATCTCAGGCCAAGCGAAAATGGCAATTTACCCATCGCCAGGAAAAACAGAATAGAGCGCATTCGGGACTGTGATGCAGTGCTTTTATTTTCAGGAATGTTACAATGGCACTTGATTTCAAATTCTACAGATGAACGAATGATTTTGACAAATTCATTAATGTGTACGTTGAGATGAAATTCATTGTTGGTATTGTGGTGCACCGTCTTTATTTTTTGATGTTTTCTGCAAGTTTGTTAAGGTTTAAATTGTTATTTATCCATCAAAGCTGGTCTTATAATGTAAAGTGATTTATGGGTGCAAAGTTTATATGAAGCTTAATAAAGGGTTGGCTAATAAAAGACCCTCAGCTAGGAGTCTCTCCATCTCCCCCTCTCATTTCTCCATTGATCACTGCCAGTGCAGTTGGCGTTAGCCGAGAGCTCGGGAGATCAGTACGAGCGCCAGTCGCTCTGAATGATGAACAGAAGTGAAGAGCGCAGCTCTTACTCCGGAGTTCATGAGCTGCGAGGCCCAGTGAAGCGGAACCACAATACCCAGCATTCCCCTGGAGTACGATAGGGGACGGGGGCTGCTATAACGACAGGTCGATTGACAGTGCCTTCTCTCTCTCTCTCTCCCTCCCTCCTTCTCTCCCTCTCGCTCCCTCTCCCCCTCCCCCTCCCCCCCCCTCCCCCCTCTCTCTCTCTCCCTCCCACTCCCTCTCTCTCTCTCTCTCTCTCTCTCCCTCCCTCTCTCTCTCCTCTCTCAGTCCCCAGTTCAGCAGTCACCCCTCCAGAGTCTCCCCATTCGGACTCTCTGGGCTCCACGTACTCTATCAGTGGCCTGCTGGGGCTCCCACAGGCTGGGGCCGAGAGCAAGAGGAGCCATGACGACAGTGAGTAACCCCCCCCCCACCCGCCCCCTCCTGCCCCACCCCCCAGCCCACACCTCCTCCCCTCCACCGCGCCCCAGCCCAACACCGCACCCCAACACCCCCTGCACCCACCACCCCGAGCCAAATGCCCTCCCAGCCCAACACAACACTGCACCCCTCCACCTCGCCCCAGCCCAACGCCATGCCCCCCAACACCCCCAGTTGCACCCCTCCCAGCCCAACACAGCACCCCCAGCACAACATTGCGCCCCCCACACTCCAGCCCAACATCGTGCCCCCCCCCGCCCCGCCTGCCCCTCCCAAACCCAAGCAGTGCCCCCCCCCCCCCACCCCCCTCCAAGCCCAACACAGCACAGCCCGCTGCACCCCTCTGCCCCACCCCCCCACCCCCAGTTAATCACACAACTCCTCCGCTGGCATTCTGCAGTTCGATTATGCGCCACGCTGCGATTCTGCCAGCCTCCGTTGGCATGGTCATGGGTTCGGTGCCAGCGCCGCGAAACAGAAGCGGGACCCCGGCTTCCCCGCTCGCTTACGCACACACAATCTCATAACCTTGGGCTGCCCGGAACCCGCGCTGCACCAAGTGATTAAACCCCCCTTCTAAAATCCAAAACCAAGCACCTTCTCATCCAAAATTAAATCCTCCCCTCTCTCTTTCTCTCCCCCGCCCGCCCGCCCGCCGTTGCCAGGCGACCAGGAGAGCTGCCGGCACAGCATCGACTCGCAGGGCAGCGGCGGCGGCCCCAGGAAGCAGCTCCGCCCGGAACACTTCCCCTCCCAGCACCTGGACTGCGGGTTCGAGCGCCCCCACTACCCCTCCGACGCCTTCGTCCCCCCCGGGAAGACCGAGCAGGTGCGCAGCCGACTCCTCGCCCAGGCGCTCAGGGCGCCTGCGACGTCTCCGTTTCAGAGTCCGCCCAAACTCACCTTCGAGCGCTAAAAATCACAGCTTCTGCTCTACCATTACATTACATTACATTACATTATATGGCTGATGCTTTTATCCAAAGCAATGTACAATAAGTGCATACCGAAGGTCACTGGAACAACTACAAAAACACAGGTCCGATAAAGTACAATACTCATTTTGTGATAGTTATTCATTGCCATGAACACATTAAGTTCAGTTCACAGAGTAAACATTACTCTGACCTAACCTATGCTAAGTCAGACTAGGAACCAAAACTCTACCAAAACCCACAAAGGGAGCATTTATACTGAAATGTGAAGCTGTGTGATTTGAGCGAGCTCCACATGCTATGTTTAAGCCATAACTAGAATTCATTGTTTGTATTTGAGTATCATATGTTCAAGGTCACTAGCTAGTATCCCCGAATTGAGAACTTATGCATATTTTATGTGTGTACTGTCCAATTCTATTACGCAGGTCGCACAGAACTTTAAACTGACTGTGTGTGATCTGTATAAATTCTTGTAAATTAAAACTACAGTTCAGAAACAGAAACTACAGTCTGACCCACAGTGCACCTCTCTCTTGCTCATCCTCAGGCTCTGTATTCTCTCTCGCTCATCAACGGAACCCTGGAAGAGGGGAAAGTCGGCCTCTCAGCATCGAGCGCCGCCATTGGTCGGAACCTGACCGCGCACCAGGGCTACGCTGTAGTGACCGGTAAGGGGACACAAAAAAAAAAAAAAAAACTGAAGGGCCAAATTTGGTTTGGGGCGCCTAGCAACAAATCCAAGAGTCAGGGGACTTACTGAGAAATAAAACAGTGGCACTTCTGAAATGTTCGGCAGAAGCATTTGTGAAGTGAAAAATAAACTCATTAGAAGCCATCAATCACATACTTGGATCCTGTGCCCTTTTAATACTTTATTAAATCATACATATTTACAGATCAGTAATCTACACTGCCAAACATTTCAACATTTATTTACTTCACTTAAAAAACACTCATGCCATGTTCTGAACGGAGCCTTAGACCAGCCCTCTAGTCCCTCCTGTTTAAATTTGTGCTTAGCGCTGCCATACTTAAGAATGTTCTGTAAATGATAAAATATTAACCAGGTCAGAGGTGACAGCCACACCCCAAATACAAATTCCGCTGAGCCTGCAAACTCCACAGACCCAAGGACACGGCGATATCCCAAGATGCACTTCTTTGTGTGCCTGTGTGCCGTCAATAAAAGAGAAGAAAATGAGGGCCCCAGAAAAGGAAGCTATGACAGCAGTCTGTCTGTGTGTCTGTCTGTCTGACTGTGTGTCTCTGTCTGTCTGTCTGTCTGTCTGACCGACTGACTGACTGACTGACTGTGTGTCTCTGTCTGTCTGTCTGTCTGTCTGTCTGACTGACTGACTGACTGACTGAGTGTCTCTGTCCGTGTGTCTGGCTGTCTGTCAGCGTGTCTGTCTGTCTGTCTATGTCTGTGTTTCTGTCTGTCTGTCTTTCTGTCTGTACTCCTGTGTACCAGCAAGGGAGAGCATTTATTTTTTTGCACAGCACTTTTCAAAAAATGTATACAGCGCTTTTTACAGTGACTCTGTCACAAATACGCTGTACAGAGGAAAACAAAGGAAAGGAAACCTGGGGGGAAAAACCAGGCCCGAACCCCCAAAAAGGGAGGGTAAATAAAACTCCCCGGTGGGCATAAAGAAGCTCAAACGATGGCGAGATGTTTCGGGAGAAACCCGGCCACAGAGGGGGAGCCCGTCCTCCGCTGGCCAGCCCCGTGTAATGGTTAAAAAGCAGGAAGAGTGGACGGTATGAATGCCGTGAGGAATCTGTCAGACTCAGAACCTCCGCTTTTTTTCTGTCCGTCGCAACAGTATGAGGAGCAGGCAGCAGCCAGACGAGGGGGCCGCAAACCTCTTTTCCTGATTATATGGAACGCTCCTTCCTTTGATATTTCGTTTTGTCAAAGGAACGTGTGTTCCGTTTACCATCTTTAACAGCCTCTTCGCTGTCTAACACCTCGCTGTGAATGGCCCTCGCGTTCCTGTCATCATAACGAGCATCGCTCCAAGCCAATTAGACCTTAGGGGCGGGTTTAGAGTCATCCGCGATTAACCCATCAGTACCTTTCCCACAACGTAACCCCAGAATCCATTCTCCACAGTTTGTTTTGCCAGCTCTAATCAGAGTCCGCTTTGATAAATGTACAGCTCTGCATGATTTTTCTTTTTTTTGTCTCATTTCCTCACTCACTCTCCCCCCCACACGGTCCCCTCAGACCCCCAGAGGCCCCTCCCGCTTTGTCTGAAACAGGAACTGTCCCCCGAGGCGACTAGCTCCAGCCCCTCCCCAAATGTGGTGCCAAACCCCGCCTTCCTGGAGCTGCAGCCAATCCCGGCCCCTGCCCCTATCAGTGGCGGCTGCGGGGGCTCCTCCCATTTCTCTCATGCCTTCAACTCATTCTCCCATCATGCTCCTGTCTACGGGCAGTTCACCAGCCAGCCAATCTTAGCAGGTAACCCGATCATTGTCCCACCTCATTGTCATGGTTACCCTTCTTTTCCTTTGATTCCATTAGAGCAGTAAGCACATTCCCAGAATGCCACTGACCGCTTATAGTAAGGCAACTGCTTGATCCAACAAAATAACGGACTACAGTTAATTATCTTGGAGAAATCTTTGCAGTCTTCGCAGGCCACCAGTGATGATGTAGACCCAATGCTTAACAGACAGAATGATGTCCAAGCAGTACGTTAAACTAGTGACAAAAGAAGCTTCTCCTGTCGGCATTGATATCATACAGTAAAGATCACTGTCTGCACAACGTAGCGTCGGTGCCGACCGTGCTTCTTTACGGTTGGAGGTCATGTGAGGCCATTGGCTCATAGCACCTGTCTGTCACTTCAGGGCGGGACATGGTGAGCTCCACCCTCCCCGGATACCCCCCACACATCCCCTCCAGCGGCCAGACGGGTTACTCCTCTGCCGCCATCACCGGCATGGTGACAGGTAAGGGCCCGAATTCTCCCGCGTGGCTTTACTCCAGAACACCAAAAATAACCACATTTAGAATCAGTACGGTCTCCCAGGTCAGAATGTTGGGGTTGCTGTTGGTTCCCCCATTCTATTTTTTTTTTAAATGATGAATGCACTTGGCAGCATTTAAGCACTGAGTGGTTTATTTTCCTGTTTCAAGCATAGCATTTTTTGGCTGGACTGCAACAGCGGGGCCAGCCCTACAAACGCGAATGTCTGTGACTGAGTGAGTGACTGAGTGAGTGATGAAGTTACACCATTGGTCGGCCAGATGAAGTGTGTTAGGTCCAGCCATATACTAGGTTTTGACCTGGTCTTGTTTGGTTTTTACCAAATACCACCATCACCATGACAGGAGGAGACTCATCACACCTTGAAAATGTTATTATTAATATTAAATTGCTCAACTGCATTATATGTATCCCTGGATGATTGTATGGGCATTATACGGACGTAGACGGCGTAAATGTATTTGGCGCTCTTCTTAGCAGCGTTGCTGGAAGCGTAAGGCGGGTAACTGAGCGTTCAGTGTGAGATTAACGCTTCTGTGCGTGTGCCTCTGTCATGCTGTGTAACCGGCGTTAAACACAGTCCAGCCGGTCCTGACGGGTATACGATTCAGTAAGACGGGTTTGCCGAAACGCCAGCAGTAGCCGCGGCAAACGTCTCTCTCTCTCTCTCTCTCTCTCTCTCTCTCACCGCCGTAAAGTCAAACAGCCAAACTGACGCCCGGGACTGGGCTAATTAGGGATCTCAATTAGGCCGTCTTTATTCTGACTCGTTTAAATAAATCTGCTTAATCTAGCAGTGAATCTAGCAGGTTTGTGGAGGACCCACTTTACCCAGCCTGCTGGACGATGAAGAACTGTCCACACAGAGACGTGTCCAAAGCGCATTGACGACACTGTAGAATAACACCGCGTAATCAACACCACAGAACCACACCGCACAATGACACAAACTAAGCCATCCCCACAGAATAAATCCACAGACAGCAAGTGTAATAATTAGTTAGTAATATTTTGATAATGAATATGAATAATAATAATAATAATAATAATAATAATGGCAGAAGGGAAGGAGGGAAGAAAAGGGGAGAAGAGGGAGAGCAGAAAAGACGCTATGAGGGGAGGAGTGTGATTAACGGGAGGGAGAGGCGGGTTAATGGCTAGCCCACTCCACCGCTAGCTGTGCGCCGGGAATAAGGGCCCTGGGGGGTACAAAGCACCAGCTGGGGGGTTCCGCCCTGCTGCCCCCCGCCTCACTGCGTGCACCACGCGTCTCCATAGGGACCGAGTGGGGGGGGGGGGGGGGGGGGGGGGGGGGCTGGTGAAAGGACAGCTGGGGGTGGCAGTGAGCTCTGGCCCTGGAGGGGGGGGGGTGGGGAGGAGGGGGGGCGTGATGTGCCTCTTCTCTTTTTTTATTTGAAGTCTGCCCTTCCAAGCGCGAAATGAGAGGCTCTGATTTATCATTTTCTCTGGTGGGCCGGTTGTGGGGAAGCACTCATACACAATTACTTCCCGAGAGGGGGGGGGGCGCCCGCGGGTGAGGCACGGATTCAATCCCCCCCCCCCCCTCGTAATTACCAATTAAATACTGGAATGTTTAAAAAAAAGAAGAGGAGGGGACACCATGAACGGATGAGAGAGGAAGTGGGGAGAGGGGAAGAGAGGACAGTGCAGAATGGGTGGGGGGGGGGGGGGGGGGGGGGGGGGCGGTGGAGCTAAAGAGAGGAACTGGGACTGACTAAAGCACCAATGAGCCGTGAGGTTCCCCCCCCCCCCCCCTCCCCCTCCCCCTCCCCCTCCTCCTCCCCCGCACCCCCCCTCCCTTCCCACCTGGGCCGCAGTCGGATTAATGGTTCACCAGTTGGCTAGCCCGCCGGTGAAAAGCACGTCTAGTCTGGACACATCCCTCAGGACTGTCGCGCGGTCCAAGGGTATCCAGATGCACAGAGAAATCCCCATTTGTTTATTCGCCACATTCACCGTCTAACGAATGTCAGGAAGGGTCATGTGGGTGTGTATCAGATTTTCACCTGCGTAGGTGTGGTTTACGTGTGCGGTAACACTAAGGTGTATGGTTGAGTTTGTGTGTGTAAGACATGGATGTGTGTGTGTGTGTGTGTGTATGATGTGTGTGTGTATCTGTGTGTGTTTTAGACACTAATGTATGTGTGAGTGTGTGTGTGTGTGTGTATAAGACCCTTGTGTGTGTGTGTGTGGAAGACACTAATGTGTGTGTATCTGTGTGTGTGTGTGTGTGTGTGTGTGTTTTAGATAGTAATGTATGTGTGTGTGTGTGTGTGTGTGTGTGTGTGTGTGTGTGTATGTAAGACACTGATGTGTGTTTGTGTGTGTGTGTGTAAGACACTGATGTATGTGTGTGTGTGTGTGTGTGTGTAAGACATGGATGTGTGTGTGTGTGTGTGTGTGTGTGTGTGTGTGTGTGTGTGTAAGACACTAATATGTAAGTATCTGTTTCTGTCTCCAGGAGCAGATTACTCTGGTCAGGCCTACACACCATACAGTGAAGCTTGGAGGTTTAGCAACTCCAGTATCCTGGGTGAGTTCAGTCTGGACACCAATGCCAAAAAAAAAATCTGCTTTGAAGAAACCCAGCCAGATCTGGGTGAATCATGTCTGAATGACTGTCATCGAAAATCATGAGCGGATTTACTACACATATTCATGCAAAAAGAAATGCAAAGTGCTTCAAACACTATAGCAGACTCCCAGGTCACGCAAGCCCACACAACTCTAAACACTAAATAATGGAACACTGGCCACAGGCTTCCGTCACATGACTCCTGTACTAGGAAATGACTCCGCCCCTGGAAACCAGTCGTTAGGGGCAGGATTCCATGGAGCCGACAAGCAAAATGACATTCCACGTCCAGAGCTGTTTACTGAAATCACTGGGGTCATGGGTCATATTGTCCAGCACTACTTGACTTGTCACCATTACATCATTATTACATCACAGTATGATCTAAACACATGCAGCCTGTAGCTTCTTAAACACCTTATACGCAGTCTTTTTTCTAGTCACTTTGTGGGGCATCTTAATTCCTGCTGTAATCCTAAAAGTTTTGTGTTGCCATTAAAGAAAACACAGTGGCACAGACCTTGGAGCAGCTGAATCTCAACCCATATACCAACCACACCCCCCCCCCCCCCCCCCAGGTGGCTAAGGGTTCGATTCCTTCGATCACATACTTCCTGTACTGTGATCTCATCTCTATCTGTAACCCACCCTGCCTTCTTTCCGTCTGAATAAGGTGTTAAAAAACATAAGGAGGCTGAACTGTCTCTGTCACATGGGAGGCCCGTCTCCAGGGAAGCAGTTGCGCGTGGTGACTAACAAGCGCCTCTCTGTCTCCCTCTGCAGGCTCACCCTATTACTACAACTCGGCCTCACGGACCGCTCCCTCCTCGGCCACGGCCTACGACCACCTTTAGTAACCGCGGAAACGCCCCACCCTGACAGGGGGGGACAGACCCGGAGGTTTCCGGCTAAGGGTACGATCACGGAGCGAGCGCGAAAGGCGAAGGAGAAACACAAGTCTGCCGCTGTTCACCCGCCATTTTGTCAGAGAGGTAGCGGGAGAGGGAGGAAGCCGTCGCCGGGACCGCAAGAGGTGCCCGACCGCGAGAGCTCGTTCGGAGGCCAGCCCCGGCCGAAGGTCAACGGACGGCAGACCTCGCGCCACCTCCCCAATTTTTATTAGCCCGCACAATATATCCCCTTAGGTCTCTACCCCGCCTCGTCCTGAAACCCACTCCCCGAGGCGCTCCCGCCAGGTAACCTGAGGTGAAGCGCCTCGCTCGTTTCCGCCCGACGGCCATTTCCCACCTGGCGTTTTTTTTTTTTTTAAGAGCGACTTCCAAACCCCCGAAACCATAACTCCGCTCCGCACCGCCGCGCGGCTGACTCTCTCTCTCTCCTAAGCGCCGCCCGGGCGGCCGAAGCCCCCGGCGCGGCACTGCAGAGCCGGCTTTACTGCGGCCGCCCGAGGTGACGGGGCTGACGGCCGCTTAAATCACGGAGGGATTCGTTCGAGGCTGTAGCGCGCGGCCCGGCTGCATCCCCTGCCGACTGAATCAGTTCCATCCCTCGACGGACGGCGATCGGCGGCGGCCATCTTGGCTCTGCTGTCACTGTGGTTTTTTTTTTTTCCCCCCCCCAAAGACGCTGGCCAAGAACCTGTCGCTTGTGACTCAGTGACTCAGTGAAACTCTTCATTCGTTGCAGCAACGGAAGGACGTCCCAGCGCAGGAGAAGCAAGCCTAAAAATGGGCAACAGATCTGCATACGGCAGAGGGACTGTAAAAGCCCGCACCCCCCGATAATGATCCCCCTCAGACACTTCGCCACGCGGGGGGGGGGGGGGTGTAACTCCTGCAGTCGCAGCGGGAGTTTGGAGTTGCGGAGGATTACAAGCTGTTCCCCCAGCAATCCCCCGCCTCGCCAGCCGATGCCTCTGCTCCAGGGGCGGAGAGTCTAACCGCTTCCAGCGGCAAACGGAAACTAAAGTTGGGGAATGATTACGTTCTCTTGGCCGTCTGTCAATAAAGTGAGCATCCCCATCCCTGCGTGTGCGCGCGTGTGTGTGTGTGTGTGTGTGTGTGTGTGCGTGTAAGTGTGTGTGTGTGTGTGGGAGCCAGTAGTGAGAAATCTGCATGCTATAAAGTCAACATTCACCCCTTGACTCACAAAATGAATTTCATACTTTAAGTTGCCGATAAAACCACCACCGTTACACGTTGTATTTGCACAGCAGAAGGCCCAGGGCGACTGACATTTTGACGCTCGCTGAAGCAGTTCCAAGTTAAAAGACTTTCGCTGCCCCGCCCGGGACTCAAACCCGCAATCCCTCGGGGACAAAGCCAACCTTTCCAACCGCTAAACCGCCCAGTGCGACGGCAAATATCATTTTCGGATTCTGACACCCCACTTCCTCGCTAAAGTATGATAAATACAAATACTGCAAGAACAGAACAAAAGACTGAGCAAAAGAAGAGCGAGGATCGTTGTGTGGGCGCTACAGACACAATCGCCGCTGCAGTTTCGTTTCTGGTCTGAATCTACAGTGTTAATGTTCACTGTGGGAACTGCTACCATAACAGAATCTGTGCTCACACACACACACGTTTTCTCTTCGCAGAATTCAAGGAGGCCCATGACTTGTGTTAAAAGTGCATTATTTTTTTGGCAATATGTACAGCATACAGTGTAAACTGCAAATAACGTTTGGGAGAGATAAGCAATTTTACTTACAAGGATGACCTTTTAGCTAGGTAAGGTGGTGACAAATGAGACAAATATGCAAAAAAAAAAAAAAAACAAGTAAAGGTTATTTTTTAACAAAACAACCACCTCTTTCTAAGGCTGTTCTGGATCCAGTGTCATGCAATTTTGTTTTGTTAAAAAAAACAATGGCACCATTGTTTTTTCTTATATTGTTATTAATATTATTGAGAATGTAAATATGCTATTTCTAAGAAATATTTTAATTAAATAAAGCATGTCAAAAGTGAAAAGGCTCCGTTTCCGTATGTTTATTCAATATAATTAAATTGCTTGAGAACAGGAAGTGTTGTTTGCAACATATTTTCTAATTGCAAATGATATATTCTGTAGGCTATATTTGGGATTTCCCATTTAAACGTGTCTTATGTGGGGGGGGGTCATCGATTCAAAAAACACTCCAGGAGGTTCAAAGAGGCCTTGTCCACATACACAACATCCAAATACTGCATTGCAATTAAACACCGTATCGAGTTGGGATTACTTACATTCGGACCGAATTTCCGCATGATCCTCCTTTTTGGTTTTGACTAAGGATGTGGACACATTTTGTGAAGTCCAGAAAAATAAGACCTTTTCCACAAGCCTAACCCGGCGTATTGCATTGCAGGTTCCCAACAGTATGTCGGGACCCAGCTGAAGGACGAACAACAGGTACTGAATTTAAAAATAAGAGAGAAACAAAACTTGACCGATTGTTGGGGTGCGTTTGGCGTGAGCCTCAGAACGCTCAACATTCCGAGCTCTCAGGAGCGATTGTGACGTCATGGAAATTCAACGGAAATCCGTCACGACTTGAATTTCAATTTGGGACGACAGCAGATTGTTTAATCAAAATGGCGAGTCCTAACTCGATATTAACTTAGCCTATATTTATAATCTTAATAAAAACAGCAAGTAAACTAGTTCCCCCTACTTCAAAAACACGACGAATATCTATATTAAACGCTCGGGTCAGTTTATAGGCCTACCAATATCACCGACGTTTGTCGTTCAAATGAACACATGCTGAAGCCATAGCCAATAGGCTACAATTTTTTTTAAAGTCCCGTTTAGCTACTGCAAGTCGGCCTAAATTCGCAGATGGTAATCCACTAAAATAGCTTTTCAAATAAACTTTGAGATATATTTTACTCGGAGCTGAAAGGGCTAATTTCTCTCGCCTTGACTAATAAAGCGCCTTTGCCGTAACCTGTGGCTTTTTGTACCATATTGGAAACCTATTCTTATTCTCCTCTGAGCCCATAGTATAGTATAGTATAGCTACTGTGACTTGCCGCGAGGCCCCGACGGTCCTCGGCAGAGCCTTGTCACGAGCGCATAGCCTAATGGAGATAACAAATTTCGATCGGTGACCAAATTTCAGCGCGCATTATTTTGCGTCAGAGAAAAAATCTGCATTTTTTCAGTTTGACATTTGTAGATTTAAAAGTAACGTTACACGTGGAGGAATACTGCTATTGAGTTTATTCGCAGTCTACCTATTGCATTCTACACAAATCACGCACGCGTTCATACCGCAGAAATTGTCTTTCGCACTCAGTGCGAGTCGTATGGATTCGCAAAAAAATATGTTGTACCCGTTTATACTAAGCAAAGAAGAAAAAAATACAATGCAGGTATAAACATGAAATTATTTTACCAATAAAATTCTGACACCCGCCGCATACTACTTCCCTACTATTACTGCTGCTAAAACTACTACTAGGCTACTACTACGCAAAACGCAGCTGCGGCACTGTAATGTTGCACATTTCTCGCAAGTCAGCGATTTAACAGAAGAGGACAAAATCAATGATCCTGAAAACACGCGCATCTGTTTAATTTCCTTTTTTATTTTCTGCATCATGTAGTTTTATTTGCAATTATTTCCCCCCTCTTCGCGGCCTCATTATTGTGGCGCCGTAACGAGGCCATGGTTCGACGATGCCGGGGCCCACCTGGAACTACCAGTTGAAGCGCGTGCCTTGATTTATGGCCTCTCTGCTGGAGAAACCGCCGTGACGAAACGGAAAAAAACGTTATGATGTTTTAAACAGAGTCGAGGAACTAAAAAAAAAAAACTAAGACGATTTAAAAAAGCTAAAATCCAGGGAAGTTACCCAGTAATTTAGTTACACGGGGTATAGGCTAATCGCCGACACCCTGTTGGGACTATAGCTACATTAAATGCAAGTGTAATTTATACACTTTATATACTAAATACAAATATAGCTTCTCTCTCTCTCTCTCTCTCTCTCTCTCTCTCTCTCTCTCTCTCTCTCTCTCTCTCTCACACACACACACACACACACACACACACACACACACACACACACACATACACACAGCACAGTTCACATTTGCTTTACCTGAATTCAATCAGATAACTGAAGCGAAATACCCTATAGTATCTGCAATGATATATTTCACTTTTGATTCATTTCAATTAATGATGACTTTAATGATGGCTTTCATACGAATTCAATGACTTTCATATTTGGAGTGACAAATGGGAATACAAGATTTACAGTTATTAATAAATTCTTACGCTGAGTAAAATATTGCATTGAAGAGTGTCGAATTAAAACTCAACTCAAAGAATCTAGATGGATCAAATGTTCAGTTTCAATTATAGTACACCGAACTGAAAACTGAAATACTATTTAGAAAATTGTTCGTTAGCGCAGTGCCTGCAATGCTTTATTGAATACGTTATTTTATGTAAGCCGATTTTGATAATCGCTTGAGATCCTGCAGGAAAAAAGTTTAAGTATGTTAATTTTCTACCATAATACAAATGTCTTGGATGACAAAATATATTACAGTGAAAATACTTTTATTTTACTTTCAAAATTTTATTAATTTTATTTTAATTTAATATCCTGGTAGGTTTCAGCATAATAGCATGATTCTTCATATGGTTCTTGGGATTAAGGTCGAACACTCATGTTCCATACAGGGGACAAAAATGACTTGTCTGGCCTTAAGAGGATATAAAGGACAACAAATAAACAATTATGGCGCACGTTAAGAACACGCGCACCCAGCGCTAAATAGGCTACACGAGATTAGACAGTTTCACAATGCGAAAAAGTTTGCTCATTATTAATTAGACATAACGCGAGTGTTTGCTTGTTATTTGTAATCATCAGACAGCATCTTAACATGCACGTTTCTTCGAAGAAAAGGATAATTTATGTTAACGGTCCAACTTCCTCTTCGTGCTACTGAAACTGCTTCTAATTTATTACACTTAATCAGCCAAAGGACTTTGATGAAATTGGATGCCCAACAGTCCACAAAAATGTGTTAAGCCATCCGATAAAGATGAAGGCAGGCAAGAGTAATCTTAATATAAAACAACCCAAGCAGTTCAAATGTACCGGTTTGCAAATGCAACCAATATTGAGAACGCGTAACGAGTTTTACTAGCAGTCTGTCGTTGCAATTGAACAAAAAATTAACATATAGAAATACGCACAAAATACAGAGGGGTCTGGTATCCACGGAATAAAATCTAAACTAAGGAAGCCAGTTATAGAAGTCTCTGATAAATTAGCTGAACCAAACCCCGTTTCCTTATGTGTAGGCCTATTTAAGAATTTGATTCAGAACGGAGTTTCCTGTTTTTAGGTTGCGACACAAAAAAAATTACCCAATCTACCCAATGCATTGTCCACAGCCATTTACGCAGACAGGTGTCTGGGAAAACTACAGACAAAGAGAATAAGGCGAATTATATCCAGGTGTCACGTATCTCAGTTAAGTTCCTTAGTTTGGTAGTATAGGGGTCGTGAAGAAGTAACAGGGGGTCTTCAACAAATTGAAAAATACTTAATTTACGTTTATATGTTCAATAAATTAGATTATTTGGATTTAAAAATACATTTCAAATTAAATCTTGTCTGCCTGACCCATTCTTGTCCCCATACTGTAGTCGTAATCATTAGATATTTAGAGTACTAAAAAGCAAGATTTCTTGTATACAGATACAATATAGTCTATAGACACACAGTGACAGCACCATTTAATCATGTTGTGGGGCCTACGAATTGTGCACCTCATTCAGACACTGTGTGCACCCTGACCGCGGATCAGTTCAGCCAGCACTCGCCCCAATTCCACACAACGGGGCTTAAGAAGCTGAGACTGATCCGAGGTCAGCGATGTCCGGAAGAATCTACGAGCTCAGTTCGCCCGCGGC
The DNA here is from genome assembly GCA_025169545.1 of Anguilla japonica. Lineage (NCBI taxonomy): Eukaryota > Metazoa > Chordata > Actinopteri > Anguilliformes > Anguillidae > Anguilla > Anguilla japonica. The sequence continues at coordinate 36,383,610 of CM045896.1, forward strand.
GTCGCAACCGTACCGTCCGAACAGCGCTGCATCACTGATGGAGGGATGGACAAACTACACAAATCTTCCTCTTCCACCTCCACCACATTCTCTCCTCTTCTTTCTCAGCGTATTCTCTCACACTAAACCAATTTCTCACTCATTATCAGACGCTGACACACTTTCCACGCTCTGAAGGGGTTAATGCTGGCCGTGCGCGTGTACAATACGCACAAATACAGCGGCAGTCACATACATAAATACACGGAGGGACACACGAGCAAAGCAGACAGGCCACGAGGCCTAAAGCTCACGTCCCTTTGTGTTCTTTTTTGTTGTTGTTAAAATAAGGAGCAGAATGACTTTCGGAACCAATTCAGATTCCACCGATTTCAAAATTCCAACTGCTCCATTCGCGGAGCCAACTGGGGTGCAGCCAGCGGGGGAGAGCAGACAAACCTGCCACAAACATCAACAATAATACTTTCTCACCCTCAAATCTCCCTCATTTACGGCCCCCGCGGACGCCTCCCGCGACAGCGCGCCTATTACCGCCGTGGCAAAGCTGATAATGAGCCGGGCAGCACAATACGGGCATCCGGCTGGAACAGCACGAGGGAACAAAGCCGAGAGGACCGCCAATGATGCAGGGGCATCTGCAACTGGCACATAGCACTGTGTGTGTTTGTGTATATGTGTGTGTGTGTCTGTCTGTGTGTGTCTGTGCATGTGTGTATGCATGTGCTTGTGTTTGTGTGTGATTGTTTGTGTGTGTGTGTGTGTGTGTGTATTCATGTGCTGGTGTTAGTGTGTGACCATGCACGTGTGTGTTTGACTGTATCTGTGTGTATGTGTGTGCACATATGTATGTTTGTTTGTGTGTATATGTGTTTGTGCATTTATGTGTGTGCAAGTGTGAGACAGAGTGGGTGTATGTGTGTGCATGCATGCATGTGTATGTGTATGTGTGTGTGTGTGTATGTGTGTGCATGCATGTGTGATTGTATGTGTGTGTGTGTGTGTGCGTGCTTGTATGTGTGCATGCATGCATGTGTGTGTGTGTGTGTGTGTATGTATGTGTATTTGCATGTCTCTGTGTTGGGGTAGGTTCAGCAGGGTTCAGTAGTTACTATCATTACTAAGCCTAGCATCTGAAGAGGGGGTGCTTATAAAAGCACTCTGAAGTGCGGGGCACTCCAGTGCAGAGACATCACATGCTCTCGCCCCTCTGTCCCGAGCCAGTCAGCCGGAAGAGAGGAGGCTCTGTGCCCGGAGCCTCGGGGCCCAGCACTGGCCCTCAAATTCCGGCTCTCAGGGACCAAATAAAAACCAGGAGAGATCAGGAACCCACTTCAGCTGCGTGCCTCTGTTTGAAGGGGGCTTCTGTTTAAAGTGCCACTATCCTTTATTTACTCATGATACCTTAAAGTATTGTTCCATGGTTCACTGCTGTTAGTCTTTGACTGGTTAAAATAAGTATTACATAAAAATAAAATAAAAACATTTTAATATATACACTCACACACACACACAAACACGCACATGGCATGCACACTCACACACAGACATATGCACCACGTGCAAACACACTCAGTCACATACACAGACACACACACACACACAAAGAGGCACACACATATACATACACAAAGACACATGTACAGGTGTGCACACGCACACACACACACACACACACACACACACACACACACGCACACACACACATGCAAACAGGGACAGTGCTGGAGCTCCAGAACAGGCCATAATAGGTCCTCATATGGCCCCTGTGTGACCTGCCAGCAGCCAGAGGGGAAGGGAAGCAGTGTCAACCAAAAACACTGAAAAAAACACACAAGAAACGACCCCCCCACCCCACCCACCCTGACCTCCACCCCCCACGGACACACACTCACACACTGCCCCTCTCCCACATACTTCCACCTCGATAAAAATCTGTCAGGTGTCAGGTAGTCGGCCTTCGGGGCGAATGGCAGGAGAGATAAGCAGCGGTAAACGCTTCCACCTCGTCACAAACGCCACTCAAACAGGCGACGCCGAGCTCCCGGCCCGGCACGGCCCCTCGCTAACCGGCGCTACCGTCATCTGGGCGGAGTTTCAGAGAGCAGGAAAAACGCACGCCGTGCAATGCCTGTGAATGCGTGCTGACAGTAAAAGGTGAAATTATAAATGGACTCTGTCAAACGAAAGGAAGGCGTCAGGAATCTTGGCTGTCCCCCTTTCGCATGAAGCAAAAACACGGCAGAGAGACACGTGGACTTGCGCTGCACGCTGTGCTCCAAACTACGTTCCCACCTGATAGAGAGAGAGAGAGCGAATGAAAGAGCGACAGAGAGAAGGGAGGATAAAGTGGGTGAAAATGGATGGAAAGAAAAAGAGGTAGCAGGCAGCGAGAGAATGTAAATGGGACAGAGGGAGCGTGGCCACACTGGAAGAAAAGAAGGGATGGAGGAAGTAATCGGGGAAGGAGGGACGATGACTCGCTGTGGCTAGATTTCGCAGAGAGCTTTTCAGCCTTAGGTGAGCTTGCTTGGTGGGGGAGTGGGAGGTGGGGTTGGTGGTGACTGCAAACCGGGGGTGGGGGGGTGGGGGGGTAGTGACTGCAGACCGGGGGGGTGGTGGGTTATATGTAGCGTTTGTGGACTGGGTGGGGGGGGGGGGGCACTGTTATGAAACAATGCACAGTCCCATTTCCCCATGTTTTCCTTTCATTTGGTGCGACCCCCCCCCCCCCCCCCCCCCCCCGACCCTCCAAATAGATAGGGCCGTAGGACCAGCACTGGGAAAGCCCCCCCACAATGACCAGAGAGAAGGAAGAGACAGAGACCCAATAAATGTATTACACAATGTAAATGTAACAACAATGTGTGTGTGTCTGTGTGTACCTGTATGAATATGTGTTTGTTGTGTTTGTGTGAGTGCGCGTATATTGTTGTGTGTGTGTGTGCCTGCATGTATGTATATGTGTGTGTGTCTGTGCATGTGTGAGCATGCATATATGTGTGTGTGTGTGTGTGAGTGCGCATGTATGAGTGAGTGTGCATGTGAGTGTGCTTGTGTGTGTCTGTGTGTGTATTTGTGTGAGTACGCATGTATGAGTGTGTGTGTGTGTGTGTGTGTGTGTGTGTGTGAGACAGACAGCGGAAAGGGTGGTCCTTTTCAAGCCTTCTTTCTGGTCTGCAGACACCGGACCGCTTCCTAACGAAGGAAGCTCTCTGCTGGCCTTTTTAATTACTCAGCCAGCCCTGACAGACCTCCCAGAAGCCCCCAGACCCCCGGAATAAGGGGGAAAATGGGGTTTGCGGTTTGGGGGTGGGGTGGTGGTGGTGGCGCGGCGGCTGCCCCTGACAGACCCAAGCGCCCGTTTCTTCCGCTGTCACCGCCACTTTGCGTCGAGTGGGGAAGCGAGACGGCACTCGAACCCCATCCGGCCGTCACGGCCAAGAGCCCGAGGACAGAGACGCGCCGATGACCTCATACCCGGCGCCGCCTACGAACGTCGATTTCTTTCATCAAAAAAAAAAAACATCAACGAAAATCAAAAAGAAAAATATTTCATAAGCTCCAGTAAATTTAATTGCAGTGTTGGAAAACTTTGCATCGCTTGAACAGAATTGCCGGCAAATTTGTAAAGCAGAACACCACAGCGTGTATTCAGTCTAGACACGCCCTCGTGGATTGCCCTGTCCTGTCAGTTTACTTGCTATGTTTTAGAATGCGGTGGAATTGTAAAAATTAAAAGGTACCATTATTTGAATTGTGCTTCGAAGGCCAAACCAAACTTTAAATATACCGTCATGTTCATTAGTGGAAAATATCTAATTATTTAACTAGCACTGAAGAGAAACGAAACAAATCACAAAAAATCGTGAACGTTTCCCTTTTTACCCGTCA
>CM045896.1:36392500-36557500 GCA_025169545.1 Anguilla japonica
GTCACAGGAGACAGCTAAGATTTTAAAATTAATGTTTGATAATTAAGGACAACATACCCAACATTCAGGAAACATTACCAGAATATAAATGGCAGAAACTTTTTCCCGTGACTTTGAGAGAACTTTGTTCGGAACAATAAACTCATTCTAAGACTGTTTTGGGGAAAAATTATTGTGGCGACATCATCTCTCAACTAAAAGGGGATCCAATTGGGATGTTCGCTAACGTTCCCAAAAGTTCCCGAACATTCCCGAACGCTCATAAAACGTTTTCCGTCAGCTGGGAGCGGGCCCCCTCCTATTCTGGCGGCGGCGCGGGGGCGTGTCGGGGGCGGAGCTAAGCGGCGCGGCGCGCGATCCCACCCACTTCGCTTCCCGTCGGCGTCGGCGTGCGCCTTGCGCGTCAGGAACCCCTCCTTAAAGACGGCGGCCGCCTCGTCGTGCTGGACGTCCTGGAAGGGGTTGATCCTGGAGCCCGCCGGCGCGTCCGCCTTCGCGTCCCCCGGCAACAAGGCGGCGGTCTTCAGTTCCTCCTCGTCACTGGAGAGGGAAGGGAGGAGTCGGAACAGATGGGGCAACCCGGGAAAAGAGAGGGGAAAAAAATAGAAAAGAGAGAAAAGGGGAGAGAAACGGATGGGTGGAGGTGTTATTTGAGAGCATAAACAGAGTCAGAATGCAAAAGGAAGAATTGGGCCCCAGGGCATTCTGGGATTTGTTTCAGCCAATTCCATAATTAATGTAGCCGGTAACACGCACGCATGTTCCTCCACTTTCCTCCATTTTGTGAAAATGTGGGTTCGGTTGATCTCCATTTCAGTTTGGTTCATTCGCCATGCTTTTTTGGGGGTTTTTTTTTTTTTTTTTTGGGAGTCATAGCTTCCCAGCGGCAGTTGGGTTTCAGGGACCCAGAAACACACGAAGGCCCTCCAAGATCTGAGTTTGAGATCCCTGCCGAAGGTCCTCTGTTCAGAGCAAACGGAAGCACCGGAAGGTTCTTGTACTCACATGGCCCACTGGAGCGCTTCACTCTTAATGGAGCTGTACAGGACCTGGAAGATGAGGAAGACTGGTGAGGATTCAGCTGTCTCACTCAACATGAAAACTCCAGATCCCCATTGGCCAGTAGGCAGTCTTCTGCTAATCGTGCAACCATGGGGAAGAAAAGTTCTCTCTGAACGCACTAACTTGGGTAACAGCGTCAAAACAGATTCAGGCGATTCGAGAGAAACAGCGAGAAAGTGGACTACGTACAGAGAAACTCTGGTAAACATTTTCATAGACATATATTTTTTACATGTCAGCGTTGATGTATAGAGATGTGAAATCATACAGCCTCTTAAAGTCAATAACAGCAGGCCAATACAAATTCAGCAAGAAGACACTGTAGTCGAAATTAAATAAGTGAATAGAAATAAGCACGGCTGAAAAACGGGTCTTGACGAAGCAACCACGTCGGTAACCGTGGTTACGGTTCTGAAGGGCAGCCCGCCGTCAACAGGAAGCGCGTCGCTGGCGGAGCTTAAAGCGCTCGCGCTTCTGCCGAGGCAAACGCCGGAAGCAGACAGGCCGAAAACGCGGCTCGCGTCGGCCCGACGCGCGCGTCACCCACCTTGAGCGTCTCCCGGGGGAAGTTCTCTCCGTCGTTCATGCCTTCCAGGTTGGACACGAAGCTGGACAGGGACATGGGCTTGCCTACATTCTGGGTACGGAGCGGACAAACACGCGTCAGGCTGACACTCTTCTGCGTCTCAATGCCCTCATTTCTACCCATATACAACAAAATATATACCGCCGTATTTATTTTAAAATATACTGCAATACGTTGAATAATATGTATATTCGATATTTAATATGGAGGCGATTCAAATAAGATTTCCAATGCATGCCAATACATTTCCATTTTTGTTTACTGACATGTTCTGTTGATTATATTCAGATACATCGCACTGAGACCAAAGTGGCAATATTTAATATATTTAGCCATTTGTTGCTATATATCTACTCAATGATGCATATCACAATATACTGCACATTTCAAGTAGCAGTTGTCTATTTCCACAAAACAGCTGCCTTGTTATTGCTGGTATTTGTAGTTAGATGCTGAAGGGCCCGTTTCTGCTTTTCCCGCCAACGTCTGGGCTTTATTATTTAATTTGATCCAGCATCTGACATTATAGCTGCATTTCTCAATAAGCACACGAACCAGAGCTGGTGACTGTTCTGTGTCCCATATGAGACGTTTTTCTGCAACCTAATCCAGGAGTGAAACAGTGTTGGTGCGTACAGCCGATTAGCTCATGTTGCCAGGGTAACTGGAGGAAACAGAAACCTGCACACACACCGGCTCTCCAGGACCAGAACCGCCCACCCCTTTGTTTAAGCTAATAGGCTAATAGGCTGCGCTCACCTGTCCGTGCAGGTCAGTATTCAGGAGCATCAATGCACAGGTGAGCGTGAGAACTGCCCCTGTGGGGAAGAGGACAAAATAAATACTTGTACAGGAAGTGGGGACGTGTACAGGAAGTGGGGACGTGTACAGGAAGTGGGCATGTGTACAGTAAGTGAGTACAAATATAGAAAACTACATACCGTCTGTGTGTAAAATATTTTGGGTGTGGATGACAGCTTATAAAGCACGAAACACTAGTGGCTGACAAGCTTCAGCCAACTACCATAAAGAGGTACAGATGTGCGCTCGACACCCAGGACAAGCACAGGTGTACGCACAGATGCTGATGAAGGTCTCCCATTGTCCGCCGTTGGCACGGCGACTAACCTGAGGAGGACAAGCCGTCCGGGTTGCAGTCCTGGAACCGCTCGGCGAAATGCTGAAGCACCCTCTCCCTCTCCTGCGACTCTCCAATCAGCACCACCACTTTCAGAAAGGACCTGAGAGTGAGGAAGAGAGGGCAGCGGCCAATCAGTCAAGAGGAGAGAGGAGAGTAGCCAATCTGACATGGCAGGAGAGATGACAGCAACCAATCAAACAACAGGAGAGGGAGCAGTGGCCAATTAGACATAACAGAGAGAGGTCAGTAGCCAATCAGACAACAGGAGAGAGAACAGTGGCCAATCAGACACAACAGGAGAGTGGACTGCAGCCAATCAGACATGGCAGGAGAGAGGGCAGCAGCCAATCAGACACAACAGCAGAGAGGGCAGCAGCCAATCAGACACGACAGGAGAGAGGAAAGCAGCCAATCAGACGACAGGAGAGAGGACAGCAGCCAATCAGACGACAGGAGAGAGGGCAGCTCAACTTCCTGCAAACCTGGTCTGCCGGCAGAGCGACAGAAGGCCTCACCTCAGGGCTTGCTCCAGAGTCTGCCCGGTGAAGTCGAAGAACTTCAGGTACTCCTGCCCCACGGCTCGGCTGAACTCATTACTGGGGGGGTAAAACACAATGAGACCGGGGGGGTGAACAAACGCCTTAAATATACACCCTGAGTAGACCGGGTGAGAGCCCCCCCCCCCCCAGCCCCCACCCCCAACCCGAGAGCCTTACTCTTTGTCCATGTGAGCGACCACTTCCGTGCGCCGGACGTCCTGCAGCCTGTGCAGTCTCTCGGCCAGCCTGCGCGCCCCTTCCCTGTCCACCCCGACGCCGTTTTCCGTAACCTGGGGGGGGCACGCCTGCGCCGGGTCTGTGGGGCGCGTCTGCTGGGTCTGCTCCGGCTGCAAGGGCTGCTGGGTCTGCTCCGGCTGCAAGGGCTGCTGCGTCTGCTCCGGCTGCAAGGGCTGCTGGGTCTGCTCCGGCTGCAAGGGCTGCTGCGTCTGCTCCGGCTGCAAGGGCTGCTGGGTCTGCTCCGGCTGCAAGGGCTGCTGCGTCTGCTCCGGCTGCAAGGGCTGCTGGGTCTGCTCCAGCTGCAAGGGCTGCTGCGTCTGCTCCGGCTGCAAGGGCTGCTGGGTCTGCTCCAGCTGCTCTCTCTGTCCCGAGTTTCCTCTTCTGTGCACACCCTGCTCACTGGATTGTTCTAGATCCTCTTTGGGCTCCGGCTGCACAGTCTGCTCTAACCTCTCCGGCTGCACAGCCTGCTCCAACTGCTCCACCTGCACAGTCTGCTCTAACCTCTCCGGCTGCACAGCCTGCTCCAACTGCTCCACCTGCACAGTCTGCTCTAACCTCTCCGGCTGCACAGCCTGCTCCAACTGCTCCACCTGCACAGTCTGCTCTAACCTCTCCGGCTGCACAGTCTGCTCCAACTGCTCCACCTGCACAGTCTGCTCTAACCTCTCCAGCTGCACAGTTTGCTCCAACTGCTCCACCTGCACAGTCTGCTCCAACTGCTCCGACTGCACAGTCTGCTCTAACTGTTCTAACTGCACAGTCTGCTCTAACTGCTCCAATTGCACAGTCTGCTCTAAGTGCTCTGGCTGCAAAGTCTGCTCTGACTGCACAGTTTGCTCCAACTCCTCTAACTGCACAGTCTGCTCCAACTTCTCTAACTGCACAGTTTGCTCCAGCTCCTCTAACTGCACAGTCTGCTCCAACTTCTTTGACTGCACAGTTTGCTCCAACTCCTCTAACAGCACAGTCTGCTCCAACTTCTCTGACTGCACAGTTTGCTCCAACTCCTCTAACTGCACAGTCTGCTCTAACTGCTCTGGCTGCACAGTCTGCTCTAACTCCTCTAACTGCACAGTCTGCTCCAACTTCTCTGACTGCACAGTTTGCTCCAACTCCTCTAACTGCACAGTCTGCTCCAACTTCTCTGACTGCACAGTCTGCTCCAACTTCTCTGGCTGCACAGTCTGCTCTAACTCCTCTAACTGCACAGTTTGCTCCAACTCCTCTAACTGCACAGTCTGCTCCAACTTCTCTGGCTGCACAGTTTGCTCCAACTCCTCTAACTGCACAGTCTGCTCCAACTTCTTTGACTGCACAGTTTGCTCCAACTCCTCTAACTGCACAGTCTGCTCCAACTTCTCTGACTGCACAGTCTTCTCTGACTGCTCCGACTGCACAGTCTGCTCTAACTGCTTTGGCTGTACAGTCTGCTCCAACTGCACAGTGTGCTCTAACTGCTCAAACTGCACAGTCTGATCCAACTGCTCTGACTGCACAGTCTTCTCTGACTGCTCCGACTGCACAGTCTGCTCTAACTGCTTTGGCTGTACAGTCTGCTCTAACTGCTCTAACTGCACAGCCAGCTTATCCTGCCATGACTGCACAGGCTGCTCCAACTGCACAGTCTTCTCTGACTGCTCAAATTGCACAGTCTGCTCTAACTGCTCTAACTGCAAAGCCAGCTCATACTGCCATGACTGCACAGTCTGCTCTAACTGCTCTGACTGCACAGCCTGCTCAAACTCCTCCAGCTGCTCCAACTGCTCTGGCTGCTGTACCTGCTCTGACTTTTCGATCTCCTCTAATTCTACAGACCACTCTGGCTGCTCCAGCTGCTCTGGTTCTACAGACCGCTCTGGCTGCTCCAGCTGCTCTGATTCTACAGACCGCTCTGGCTGCTCTAGCTGCTCTGATTCTACAGACCGCTCTGGCTGCTCTAGCTGCTCTGATTCTACAGACCGCTCTGGCTGCTCTAGCTGCTCTGATTCTACAGACCGCTCTGGCTGCTCTAGCTGCTCTGATTCTACAGACCGCTCTGGCTGCACAGTCTGCTCCAACTTCTTTGACTGCACAGTTTGCTCCAACTCCTCTAACTGCACAGTCTGCTCCAACTTCTTTGACTGCACAGTCTGCTCCAACTGCTCTGGCTGCACAGTCTGCTCCAACTTCTCTGACTGCACAGTCTGATCCAACTGCTCTGACTGCACAGTCTGCTCCAACTGCACAGTGTGCTCTAACTGCTCAAACTGCACAGTCTGATCCAACTGCTCTGACTGCACAGTCTTCTCTGACTGCTCCGACTGCACAGTCTGCTCTAACTGCTTTGGCTGTACAGTCTGCTCTAACTGCTCTAACTGCACAGCCAGCTTATCCTGCCATGACTGCACAGGCTGCTCCAACTGCACAGTCTTCTCTGACTGCTCAAATTGCACAGTCTGCTCTAACTGCTCTAACTGCAAAGCCAGCTCATACTGCCATGACTGCACAGTCTGCTCTAACTGCTCTGACTGCACAGCCTGCTCAAACTCCTCCAGCTGCTCCAACTGCTCTGGCTGCTGTACCTGCTCTGACTTTTCGATCTCCTCTAATTCTACAGACCACTCTGGCTGCTCTAGCTGCTCTGATTCTACAGACCGCCCTGGCTGCTCTAGCTGCTCTGATTCTACAGACCGCCCTGGCTGCTCTAGCTGCTCTGATTCTACAGACCGCTCTGGCTGCTCTAGCTGCTCTGATTCTACAGACCGCTCTGGCTGCTCCAGCTGCTCTGATTCTACAGACCGCCCTGGCTGCTCTAGCTGCTCTAAGCATGCCGGTTGCCTGAATCGCTCATTCGGGTGGCTAAACTCTTCCAGCTCCTCGAGGAGTCTCTTCAGCTCTGCCTCCTCACTCTCCGTGGGCCATGTCTGCTTCCTGCAGAAACAAGCAAAGATCATGCACATACGGGTCAAGATAAACACGCGCATCCGCCTTTGCCTTCAAAAGGTCATCAGGCCCTACGCAGAGTGGAATCCCACTGCGTCACATCATGTTGTGATGTCATAATGGGAGGGTTTTCTCTTTAAATGTATTACAAGGACACTATCATTACAGATGACGCGGGTACATTCTAGGTACTTTGCCACAAAGTTCACTGTTAAACCCTCAAACACATAATCTCAACTCAATCTGGCCAATCACTCATTTGATTTACATATATAATGGATGTGCTTCTTGACAGCTAATCCGTACTTGTACATACACACAGAAGAAAAGCTCTAAACCGCACTCTTCACAGCCGAAGAGAGACCAAACAAGACCACACGTAGCGAGATCATGGGGAGGCAACCAAGACCATGAAGCAACTTTACAGGGAGCGGACAGTCAAGGAAGGATGAAGTATCAGGGTCCTTCCCTCATCTGTTTGAGATCTTTCCATCAGGAAGAAGACTGAGGTCCCTATCCCTTTAAACAAGGGCAGCACAAAACAAAGCTTTCCCCCAACACCTGTTCAGCTCATCAATAACACAGCACACCTTAAATTATATTTCATTTAACTTTCTGATTTTGCCTATTCTGAAATATATTTTAGGGTTTTCTGATTTTAAGTGTTTTGTAGATTTTAAGGTCTTTGTAATTTATGTATGAAAGTTCTTACCGGAATATTATTCTTAATTTATATCTAATAATAGTAATGAAATTTAGGAATCTCTAAAATGCAAGTCTCGTAATTTAATTTCTAAAAGTAGGGTAACTTATGTCAATTGTTTCTTTAATTTCTTGTATGCTGCCAACATTCCCTGAAGTTCCTCCGGAGAAAAATAAAGTTAATTCTATTCTTTTCTATTCCATTCTATTCTATTCTATTCTATTCTATTACATTCTATTCCATTCTATTCTGTTCCGTTCCATTCTATTCTAGACTAAATGGTGGAAGGAGCTGGAGAACTTGCACACTCATCACATAACAGTTACTCACACTTCTTTCTGGATCTCGGTCACAGGACACAAACGCAGACTGGCTAGCGCCTCCTTCTCTTCCTTCGTGGCACCAGGACCACGGCTATAACTGCTCTCTGCCTCCGAGCCACCAGGGGGCGCGCAGTCCCCCCTGCTCCGTGGGGTTGCGTCCCCTCGTAAGTCTGACGCAAACAGCATGAGTACACGGAGCCGTCGGTGCTGTCCTCGGAGCGCGTCTCCACGGACACGGGTCCGGTCCCCGCGGTCGCCGTGGACGCCGCGGTCACGGTGCTCACGGCGGTCGACGCGTCCCCAGCCGGCCGCTCAGTCCCCGCCTCCAGCCTGTCATCATCTGTGGCCTCGCGTAATTCGCCCAGCTGCCAATCCGTTCCTGAGCGATAACCAATCAGATTAGCCTGCGTTCATGAGCTTTTAATACGTCATATATATCACATGTAGAATGATAATACATTACATTCAGTATAATACTTGTAATGTGCTCGTATGATGCACTCATGTTATCTTTGTTTTCTCTAGTCAGTTACTACAGACAGTTAGAGTAGAGTTGATTTAGGCTGGTACCTGGGTACCCTTTTGGTTCCCATGCATGTCCCACCACTTCCTGTATCTGTGTCCCAAACACCTCCTCATCTGGGCCGGGCCAATCGCATTCCTGAAACGACATGACAGAAAAGTACATTAACCTCTCAGGGAAGGCTGCATTGTGATGTCATAAAAGCAAGAGAGAACACATGGGACTCAGCAGAACGTTCTGGAGGTCGCAGGCTGTCCATGTGTCTGTTCAAGGCATTTAGGCCAGCATTAAGAAGGCATCTTCTTGAATAAAAACCTGCTGTTGTTCAAAATTCAGTTTCTACTAAATTGATCATGCTTCATTCCAGTGGGCTGCCCCTCCTATGCACGAAATGTACGAATGTACGAAACCCACAACTGCAGCACTGTAAACTAAACCAGAAGTTTCTCTGTCTTATAAACCACAAGGCGGGTATTAGTTTACTGTCTCGCTGGAAGGGATAGGGCCGCGTACGCTTCTAACAGGGTGAATCAACGTTTTTACACCTGCTGAACTTCACTTAGATCTGTCCTACTTTTAAAGTTGTAATGACTGACATCATTCACACAGAAGCTCCCTGTGTTAAGTCGGCGAGCTGGTGAAGGTCCGTGAGGACGCCTTGACCCGGCGCTTCGCCGCCTGCCCCTAAGTGCTTCAGAACGACAGGCCGTGGCGGATGTGGGCAGCGAGAGGCGTAGTCATGGAAACGTATACGCACAACAAGCACGCTCACAGGGTCACGTCTGAGTCACTCACTCACACCGAACCCACTCCACACTACCGACGCTTATACAGCACCATCCGCTGGTCTCTCTCTCTCTTTCCCTTATTTTCACACACACACACACACACACACACACACACATACCTGGGTCAAATATGTATTTGTTTTGGATTCAGATACTTTTCTGTGCCCTATTGATCTTGCCTGGTGTAATTGAGCCTGCTAGTATGACCAGAAGGCGGGGTTCGCACTTTCTGTGTGTGTTTCATTGGTTCCAGTACACCAGACAAGATCAGTAAAGCTTAGAAAAATGTTTGAATCCAAAACAAATACGTATTTGACCCAGGTCTGTTTGAGAGTATTTCACTGGTTCCAACACATCAGACAAGACCAGGAAAGCACAGAAAAGTATTTGAATCCAAAACAAATATGTACAGTATTTGACCCAGGTATCTGACACACACAAACATGCACACTCTCACTCTCACACACACACACACACACACTCATACACACTCACACACTCTCACTCTCACACACACACACACACACACTCAGACACACTCCCACACTCTCACAAACTCTCTCACACACACACACAGTCCCACACACACACACACACACACACCACACTCCCACATTCTCACACACACACTTCTGTCCCCGACAGGCTCACCTGATTTGCCGTGCTCCCCAGGCCCTGCTCGGGGGCGCTCTTTGGGGGCAGTGTTCCCCGGTCCGCGCCCTGGGCTGGGGGGTCCGGAGAGAGCTGCTGATGGGACAGGGGGTTGAGCATCCAGCTGAGCTCCTGAGCGCTCCACCGGGCCGAGTCCAGCTCGTCAGGCGAGCTGACGTCCGTGCCGGGGGTGCGGATCTCCGCGGGGGTGTCGGGGGGCGCCCGCCGGTCGCCCGTCTCGGAGGGAGGGGCGAGGGGCCCCGCCCGGGCGGAGTCGCGTCCCCCGGAAACCTGTCCCGCCCGCCCCGCTCCGCAGGGATTGCCGCTGGCCCCCTCCGTGCTCCGCAAAATGGAGTCCAGCTCCTCCTCCATCATGCGCATGTCCAGGCACATCCACACGTCCTGCGCCGAAAGTCCGGCCGGGACCGGCGGGCGCGGCCGGTCCCCCTCCATCGCCCGGCCGCGGGAGTCGAGCGGCGGCGGCGGCGGTGGCGGCGGCGGCGGCGAAGGGAAACGAGCCGAGGCGCGAGCGTTTGTGACTTCCTCCTTCCCCCCGCGCTCAGAAGGCGGCGTCCATGTTTGTTCGGTGCTCTGCGGTCAGCGTGACGTCCCGGTCCATGTCGCGGCGTTCTCCTCGCGCTCGCAAAATCGATGGGAACCCGTCACTGCGTTCGGCGCGTGTGTGTGTGTGTGTGTGTGTGAGAGGGAGAGAGAGAGAGAGAGAGAGAGAGAGAGAGACAGTGAGAGTGAGTGAGAGAGACTGAGTGAGAGAGAGTGAAACAAGAAGGAAAAGTCAGAACTGTCACCATCGAGGCCCACAGGCCACCGCAACCCCAGCCAGCCCACCCGGGTCGCTTCAAACCGTGAGGAGGGACAGCTCCACGTCAAAACAGAAGACACTAAAAACGAAAAGAGAAGCGCCTCATTTTCGCCGATATCCAGCGCCGAAGACCGACACGCGCAGAGGAGGAAACCACCCGTCACGTGGTGCAAACCACTTCCTTCGGCTCCTGCAAGGAAGTGCGCGCGCGCACACACACACGCACGCACGCGTGCGCACACGCACACACACACACACACACTTCAGAACATAGGGAACTCACCGCTACATCTCCTTTTTGAATTTAATCACAGAATGCCAGGCGTCCCCGGCGTTACTCAGCTGGAAAGTGACAGCGTCTGCACTTCCTGTCCACAAACCCACCAGATAAACGGCGGCGGAGGTGAAGAAACAAGACGAAGAGGGGGAAGGAAGGAGAGAGAGAGAGAGAGTGAGAGAGGGAGGTAGGAAGTAAGAGCTGAGAAAAAAAAGAGGATGTTCGCAGTGCGTGATTGGTCACAGTGACATTAAATTTTAACGCCGGCGCGCGTCTATTCTTCTCGAGAGGTAACGGGGCGGGGCGCGGGCGACCACATCGGCCCCTCCCCGTCTTCAGCGACAGGTCTGCTCCTCTCAGACGGGATCTGAGCGTGGAACCGACGCAGGGAAGAACCCGCGCCTTCGCTCGCAGGCGCTGGGTCAGCCAGCCCGGAGCGTGACGCACTGGGACAGCGCGTATGTGCTCCTGTAGGGACAGCGCGTACGCGCCCGTGTGTATTTACGTAAACAGGGCCGGGGGTCACTCCGGGGTGTCGAGTTTCACAAGGCTGTCCCGTTGCAATTTCTCGGCGAACGAAGCTTCAAACTATATCAAATCCAGCGAAGAAGAAGTTTTGCCATAAGTCTCACCGTTTACAAACGCACTGTTTCCAGAGTTTCGCACTCTCTCGCTCAAATTCAAAGTGCTTAGTTGGCATGACAAAATTTGCATTTGTGTTGCAAAAGCATGGCAAGGAACGTGTGAAACACCTATCTCTCTCTCTTCCTCTATCTCTCTGTCTCTCTCTTCCTCTGTCTCTCTGTCTCTCTCTTCCTGTCTCTCTGTCTCTCCCTCTGTCTCTCTGTCTCTCCCTCTGTCTCTCTCTTCCTCTCTCTCTCTCTCTCTCTCTCTCTCTCTGTCTCTCTCTTCCTCTGTCTCTCTCTCCCTCTCTCTCTCCCTCTCTCTCTCTGTCTCTCTCCCCCTCTCTCTCTCTCTCCCTCTGTCTCTCTCTGTCTCTCTCTCCCTCTGTCTCTCTCTGTCTCTCTCTTCCTCTGTCTCTCTGTCTCTCTCTTCCTCTGTCTGTCTCTCTCTTCCTGTCTCTCTGTCTCTCTCTTCCTCTGTCTCTCTCTCCCTCTATCTCTCTATCTCTCTCTCCCTCTGTCTCTCTCTCCCTCTATCTCTCTATATCTCTCTCCCTCTGTCTCTCTCTCCCTCTATCTCTCTATATCTCTCCCTCTCTCTCTCGTTTCTCTTATCGGAGCATGAGATCTCTCTCACTGACGTCCTTCAGCACCGCAGCCCCTCACTTCCTGTTCCCCGTCGCCGTGGCGTTCCGGCCCCGCCCCTCGCCAGGTTTCGCAAGGTGACCGCGAGCGGAAGCCAGCGAAACACCGCGGAGAACAAACGACGTTTCCCGCGGAGCTCGAAAACACCGCCGCAGAGAACGAGCGGCAACCTTTCACACGCAGCCGCAGGATCTGACCCGACTCGTCGAGAACGCAAATCGACGCTGGCCCGTGACCCGGCTCTCGTTCAGCGCCCGGCAACGGGGGGGCCCCAATTAGAGCAGTCACCTGTCGGGACAGGTGCGCGACGCGCCTACTCTCCCTCTCACGTTCGGAGTTAGACGCGGCGACTGCTCGATTTCGTCGTTTGCCGGAGAGGTCCGGACCTGGGGGTGCGCTCATAACCAAGCGCGCACTGCCCTAGGGAGACTGTTTAAAGCTCGGGCCCCTCTCCCGTCACAGAGCCTTCGGTAGTTCATTAAGGGGAAGGAAGGTGGCTCAACTGAAATAACCACTGCTAAAGGAGTTCCTGACATCTGTGTGTGTGTGTGTGCGTGTGTGTGTGTGCTCCTGTGCGTTTGTGTGCGTGCTTTTGTGTGAGTGCGTGTGCATGTGTGCGTGTGTGCGTGTTTGTGTGTGTATGTGATTGAGTATGTGTGTGCGTGTATGTGTGCGTGTGTGTGTACATGCTTGCGTGATTATGTGTGTGTGTGTGTGTGCTTGCGTGTGTATGTGTCGTGCATGTGTGTGTATGTGTGCGCACGTGTGTGTGTATGTGATTGTGTGTGTATGTGATGTGTGTGTGTGCGTGCGCGTGTGTGTATATGTGGGTGCGCGTGTGTGTATGTGCGCGCGTGTATGTGTGCAGGTGTGTGTTTGTGTGTGTGTACGTGTTTGTGTGTGTGTGTCAGCCAAAGAGAGAGTTCTGCTCTTTTTCGGTATGTGTGTATGGGAAGCACCTTGTGGTAGCAGGCATAAAAAAAGCAACCCAAAAAAAATCAGCCCTGTTTCAGACAACAGGAAACACACCGACCCAGAAAAGCCTCAGGCACGAACACTGGCCCGGAAACACAAACACATTCCTACATTCAGACACACAAAACAGGCAAGCAGTAACACTGCGCGTGTGTGTGTGTGTGTGTCTGTTTTTGAATGAATTAGCTGGTGTCATTTGATAGCTGTCAGTCGGGAAAAGGAAAACACATTTCTCAGCAATTACACGAAAAATGACACCAAGCGAAAGCTCCTAAGCGCCCCGCACACCCTTTGAAAGGAGCAAGACATGCGCAGACCCCACCTTTCCGACTTCAGCGTAAACTAGACAGCGCTGTCGCACAGTGACATTCCTGCCCGAGGAACCGCACCCAGCAAAGCACCCGACGGCCGAGCCATCCGGCCATTTTAGACCCCGAACATCGACACGAACCTGCCCCCCGGGTGACCCTCTTCCGAGCGACGGCGGACGCTGGTGTCGCCGTGGACGCTGGCCCGCACCGGGGCCCCAGTCGCGAAAAAAAAAGGTGTAGGCCTGAGCGTGACTCCCGGCTCGACTCTGTTCGTCCACCCTCCGCAGTCTGCGAGCGGCCCCGCCCAGTTCCCGTCACAGGGCCCTCCCCTCTGCGGGGGCCCCCGATTGACTGACAGCTCAAACGCACCTGCCGGTTAAGGCGAGAGCCTCCGGGACAGGTAGAGCCGGGGCGAGGGAGGGGGGGGGGGGGCGTGGCCACGGAGCATTCCAGCTCCTCGCACAATGAGGGGAAGACGTGCCCAGAACTGCAGCCGCACCACCCAGACCGTCCCCCGGGATTCCAGTCAGGCGGGGGGTGACTCAAACCCGGTCTAGCCACGGCTTCAGCCAGAGCGCTTCACAGCTCCCTGCAAAACCGCCACGTCTGTCCCCGGGGAAGAGCGTTCACAGCTAAATCAGGCGGCTGAAAAACAATAGCAACAATAACAAACGATCCCTGGGAACCATTTTCGCGGGGAGGAGCAAATTGCACATCAGTTATCCGCAGTACTGAAACTAATGGCGGATAAAAGTGCATAAAATTTGTCAGAGAGACAAATTTTCAACTCAAGACACCATGAAGACACATTTACAGTTTGAAAACGGAAAAAGGGTGTGAATGCTGTGGGCTTCTGGGTCGAACTGTAACAAGGCCAGCTATCGCCCCCACTCCCAGGTGTGTGAAGAACTTCCCCAGAAGCTGTGCCTGTTCCAAAGGCGTTACCATGTTCAGAAGGACAGTTCATTTTCATCCTGATTAAGTGCTCACTTTTTGTATGCATACGCTGATTGTTAACATTACCAATTACACAATACAGCTTCACTCTCACAGATATTACATTTCACTGGATAATGAAGAGTCCTTAAGTTACCTTTGTGAAGGATTTTGGAATGTCCGGTGGAAAGACCATTCAGTTGTAGTACAGTGGTACAAGACTGGTGATTATTATTAAGGAGACTGTGGTGTTAGATTCCCACAAAACGTCTTTCCAAGTCCCAGCAATTCGTTTTTAGGGGACATGAATCTGTGGTCTTAATTTCAAGAACAACCAACTACTCTACTATGCTGGAACCTACACTACAGGAGTAGAAAAATAAAAAAAATGAAATTATATTTTCAATGTAACATGTTTTTGTCACCCTAGACACTTGTATTATGTGTAAAAAAATTAAAATGCTTAAACGATTTTCTTCCGGGTCTCAGGAAGATATATTCTTGTCGGGAAACGCTCAGAATCCGAAATATGTAAGCAAATAAGCTCTAATCGCAGAATTGAATCGCATACAGTATAGTGATAAACATTGTCAACATTCAATACAGTGGATACTCCCACACTGCAGGTGGCGGTACAGTTAAAAATGGGCGTGTGTCAAAACAGAAGGCAAGCCAAGGACGCGTCATTGGTTAGCGACGGCTTTGTTCCGTACACGGCAGCAACAGCAGTTAATAACAAACTCCATAAAAATATTTTTAGATATTTTTTAAAGAGCTGGATACAGCATCCAATCACATAATAACCTGCGTGGTAGTCAGGTATCGTTATGTCTAAGTCGAAGAATCTAAAGACATTTCTAGAATCGTCTCTAAATGAGATATTTAAGGCGACCGTTAATGACATATTGGAGTCGGTGGAGGAGACCTTGGTTGAGTATCAGGGCAGAATACAACGAATTGAGACGGAAAACGAGGATCTGAAACGGAGGTTGCAGGAAAGAGACGGAGAACAGGATGCGGTGGAACTGAGTGAGTAAAACAGAAAAGATTACTAATGCTACTGAGCAAGCCGGTGAGATGTTCCTTCCGTTATTGCGCACAGCGAGAACTGAAACTGATCAAATAACGAGAAAGCACCAAAAAACAGTTTTAAGAGCAAGCAAGCTAACTCCAAAAAAGCTAATAAATGCGTTATTGAGATCTAACGTTAGTCTACCTGGTCATGAAGTTGGTTATCATTCGCTTCTCGTGTTAAAACACCAGGCTATGTTTTAACATGGACAGTTAGAAAGACATGCGGTTAGTAGGTGTCAGAACTGTCCCGTGACGATTTGACGCACAAAATTCTGAGTTATTTCATTGGCTGTAATGAATAAGAATTCAGTCATGTCACTGATCAAGGAAGAATACCTTTCTGATTATTGTGATCTCACTTCCTCTTGGGTAATGTTATTTAACTTGTTACTGACTACTTTAACTTAAACAAACTTGCTAACCATTCGTTTTTTTTTTGTTTTTTTTTTTACTTTAACCTGTGAATTTAACGTATTATTCAATAATTCTGTATATTTATGTAATCTTTAATATGCATGTAGACTGTGTCCCAGTGTTGGCCTTAGCAACAATTTTAGAAAAGTCTATTCAAAAACAAGTTAGATTTAAAATGATTTCAGAAACGTCAAGCTGTTGAATTATTGCAATTTTAGGAATAATTGATCAATCATATTCAGTCGGTTCAAATGCCTGGTTTAAAGCAACCTTCTTTTTCCTGACCAGAAGCTGAATTAAAGTCCAGCGCCCTCCACGTGCCTCCAAGAGCGGATTTCCCTCACGAGTCCAGCGCCAAACCCGCTGTCGTGTCGATTCAGAAGCAGGTGATCCAGTCCACCCTGAACGATGGCAAACTGGGCCCGGTGGAGCGGCGCAGGTACAAGCCGAGGTCGCGCGATGGCGTCCTCTACGAGGCGGAGCCGGGGTCCGGTCGCAGTCCTCACGCGCAACGCCTTCCTCGGTCGGAATGCGCGAAGAAAGCCGCGGGAGCAACCGGAGCGCCGGTGCTCAAGTACGAATACGTGAAGAACGAGCTCGATTTGGAGAACAGCTGCGCGATGGACCTCTCCAGGGCGCAGTCCCCGCTTAACCTGGCTACCAGGCCAATAAAAATGGAGAGCGGAGAGCCAGGCTACGCCGGCGCGGAACACTTCGCCGATCTGCTGCACTCGCCGCACTGCACGGACCCAGACGCGCCCGACAGCGACTGCGACGTCAGGGTGACGATCGTGTCGGACAGTCACATGACCGTGGAAGACGACGTCGAAGGTCTGGGACAGTCAGAGCCGGAGGAGCACGAGGAACGGCAGAGCGAGGCCGAGGGCGACGCCGTGAGTCCGGGGTTCTGTGAACCCGAGTTCGTTCCCAAGGACCTCTTCCTCCAGGGCTATCCCGGGACGGGTCCCGCCGGGGACGGGCCCGGGAGCTCGTCCACGGACGGCAGGCGGCCGGGCGGTCTCCCCTACGCCGCGGAGGCCTCCGACCCCGCCCCGAACCCGGACCAGTCGGAGTTCGGCAGGACGCCCGAGGGCCTGTACCACTGCACCCTGTGCGAGAAGACCTTCACCCGGCTGGGCTCGCTCAACATCCACCTGCGGAGCCACAGCGGGGAGAAGGCGCACTGCTGCGGCCACTGCGGCAAGCGCTTCGGCCGCGCCGACCTGCTCAAGGCCCACAAGCGCACGCACACGGGCGAGCGGCCCTACAGCTGCAACCTGTGCGGCAAGAGCTACGGCCACACGGGCCAGCTGCGCATCCACAAGCGCGTGCACACGGGCGAGCGGCCCTACGGCTGCCCGCACTGCGGCAAGCGCTTCAGCGAGCACAACCAGCTCAAGGTGCACCTGCGCACGCACACGGGCGAGAGGCCCTACGGCTGCGCCGTCTGCGCCAAGACCTTCAGCAACGCCGGCAACCTGAGGATCCACCAGCGGATCCACACGGGGGAGAAGCCCTACTGCTGCGGCCAGTGCGGCAAGAGGTTCAACGGGATGGGCGACCTGAAGACGCACTACCGGGTGCACACGGGCGAGAGGCCCTACCACTGCGACCTGTGCGAGAAGACCTTCAGCCAGGCGGGCCACCTGACCATCCACAAGCGGATGCACACGGGCGAGAAGCCGTACAGCTGCGCCGAGTGCGGCAAGAAGTTCAGCGTGGCCAGCAGCCTGAAGCTGCACCTGCGGACGCACACGGGCGAGAAGCTCTACGGCTGCTCCTTCTGCGGCAAGAGCTTCAGCCGGGCGGGGCACCTCAAGAGGCACGAGCAGGTGCACACCAAGGAGAAGCTGTACGCCTGCGCCCGGTGCGGCAAGAGCTACAGCGACCAGTCCACGCTCAAGAAGCACCTCAAGGTGCACGCGGGGGACGAGCCCTTCACGCAGAGCGAGGAGAGCACCAGCGGGACGGACGCCCCCGCCGGCCAGCGGCACACGCGGCCGTAGCAACGGCGGCGCGGCGGCGGCGGCGCGCGTTCCGTAGGGGGTTTGTCAATAAAGTTCAATAAAAGGGTTTGTCGGAGTTCACACCGAAAGTAGCGCCGGACAGGGTACAGTCCCGAGTTTGATTCGAGACCCCGTTTCACTCCTGGCCGTTAGTGGGGGAAGATCCCCAATCGGACGCGGCGCGCGTTCTTCAGGTTTTTCATTCCGTGAACTGAGTTTCATTTCCTGAATCGAAGTGGAATGGACTCCCAGCCCCGACGTGGTCCGCTTGACTCAAGAGGCTGACCTCCGTTAATTATGCCACCACTCAAACAGCCATCCTGAATGTATTTCTGAACCACTCTGTGAAATCAGCAACTTGAACCCTTAATACTGTACATGTACTGTAGATAGGAGATAGCCTTTAATAATCGTAATACTTGAGACTTGTAGCAGCACTGCAACGTCATCATGAAACTTTAAGTGTAATTACGTAAAAATTTACGACTGTGTCAACCTCATACTTGGCGAGGCCCGCTGTCTCAACACCCGACCTTTACTGTTCGACACTAAATATGCAATGACTTCGCGGTTATGACGTCAGAGGTCCGTGCGGAGTATTCTGCGGCCTCGCGGGGCTTTCTCACCGATTCCGGCGCGCGACGCGTTCTGTTGACGTTCTGTGTGGAGGCCGCACGGTGCGCGAGGGAAGCGGCGTGGTGCTACGGCGCGGTGCGTTGTCCGGTTCTGTATTTGCGCAGGATACGCTCTTTCCCTCGTTCCTAGTGCAAACGAATGTGTCCGGCGCGGCCTGCCTGGCCCTGGAAACAAAAAAAAAAAACCCGGATCGGACTTTCAACCCAGGGGGTTGCGGATGAAGTATGGATCGAGATTCAGCCACTTTGCCTCAAACGTATTCAGAAAATATATTTTAGTGAGCCGTTTAACGGGGTAAGAGAAAGTCTTATCGACGGTCCGCCATATTGTTCTGGTTCTGTAAGCGGGGAGCCGAGACCGGTCCAGTCGGGTGCCGGCAGTGCTGGGCGACGTCGCTTGTTCGTATTTCGCCCATCGAACGGACGGTTTGGGGGGGTCCGGCACGTCCCCGCTGGAATAAGGGCGAGAGCACAGCTTCAGTGTCTTCGGTCCAGGTAGCATCTCAGTGTCGTTAAATGGGAGTGGTTTCATTGTCGTTGATTGTGTAGGGTTCCTAGCCCTTTAGCCCTTTATTGTGAACGTGAGAGGATTACGGTGCACATTACCAAAACCAGTGAACCCGCAGTGTGCTGAGACTGACGCGTCTCCGCATTATCGCACACAACGGAAGGGATCTGCAGCTGTACATAAACGGAACGTGTTCTGTGCTACACTAGAGGTGCACATGTGAATGACTTTGCAAAACTGCAAAATATATTTGTACTCTTAAGCCAAATTAAAATAATATATAAACCTAAACGGGATGATGCTTGATGCGCAAGATGTCGTTGATTTTATTTTTTGTTTTTTTTTAAACCTCCCCCACCCCCACCCCCCATACGATTTGGAATCCCCAGATCCCTGTTGGTTGCATCCCTCATAAATCTGGGAGGTTCACAGACTGGTAGGTTTAGTTTCTGACCCGTTAAAACTCATACTTAGAACTTTTCAGAAATATATTTTTTTTCATATTTCAGGGCTTTGCTGTTGAACTCTTAAGGTATAAATCGGTAAAGCCTTTTTGAATAGGGAGGACAGTGTCCTGGAGAGACCTTAGAACAGAGGCCAACTGAGTAAAGAACTGTATGGTGAGCATACATGAAATGGGAGGACTGATCTTTGAGAACCTGTTACATTATTTACGTAAATAGAGAAGAGTGGGACCTAAGATTCAGCCTTGAGGTACACCCTTAGTTTTTTTTTTTTACACACTGCACCCTATTGGAAAGATAGTTTAAGAACCAGACTAGAGAAGATACCAACATTTTTTTTTAGCCTTTTTAGCCTTTCAAACAGGATAGAGTGGTCAACAGGATCAAAGTCTTTTGAAAAGTTAATGAAAACTGTAGCACAACGTTGTTGTCCAGAGCAGAAGATATGTCATTACGACCTTCAATGTGACAGCAACACAACCATAACCTGTGTGGAAACCAGATTGCATGCAGGATAGCATTCCGTACACTTAAATCCATAAATTGCTTGTTTACAAGCTTCTCTAGAACCTTTGACATACACGACAAGATGGAACCCGGTTGATAATTCAGCCGGGTCCAGCCAGGGACTAAAATATTTTTGATCCTAACCTTCAAACAGGCAGGTTTATTGACAATGTCACTATAAAAAATTTTGTAACTGACAAAGTAGTGGGGATCAAGCGGATTCTATAACCATTCCTCTGCGACTAAGTCATGCAAAAAAGCTTGCTAATTAAAGTGCCTTTGAAATTGGTAGCATTTTTATGAGAAATACTGTAAAGCCAGCCGTCTGCACCACCTGAAAGGATTAGAAATTACATGATCTAAGTGTAAATTGGAAATGAGAAAATTCCAGATACCTGTTTATCCTGGATGTTGTCTCAAGATCAGGAGTAGGAGAACACAATGAAGCGTTTATCATCCATTTTATTCTCCCATTTCCTTCAGGAAGTCCCACAGATGATAAGATCACATATTTGAAAAAGATATACCGCAGTAACAGGAGAGCGACTGCAGCCTGCCTCTTGAAGGGGAGACCTGACCCAACAGTGTACGAAAAAATATGTATTGCGCATAAAAAATAGTGGAAATATTTCTGTTCTCATTTTGCATAATCTCATCCTGTGCTTTTCCCCTCTTTCCTTTCCTCAAATTTTTCCCTTCCTTCTCTCCGCTTTGCTCATTCTTTCTGGGTTGTTTTTCTCTTCTTTTTAGTCCTGCTGCTGACAGCACATCAGTGGCCAGCACCACGCTTTCATCCTCTTCATTCCTCTCCCAGCTGCCGCTCCTCCGTCCCTCTCTCCCTCCGTCAGCTCCTTCATCTTCCTCAGCTCCTCCTCCATGCGCTGCCTCTCCAGCGCCGCCGCCTCCACCCTCTTCCCGGTGAGCTCCATCTGCTGGCTGGCCAGCTCCATCTGCCTCCGGGCGGCCTCCCGCTGCTTCTTCAGCTTCCTGATCTCGCCCTCCATCCGGCCCATCTCCCAGAACATCGCCTTCTCCGCCCGCTGCCTCTCCCGGTCCATCAGCTCCACCTCCCCCCACATCTCCAGCTTCAGCCACTCTTTCTCCAGCGGCCCCGCCCCTGGCCCCGCCCCGTCTCTGCTCGCCAGCGTGGCAAACTCCTCCCACATGTTGGCCACCATCCTCTCCTTCTCCTGCAGGGCGTCCCGGACTCTCCTCCGCTGCCCCTCCACCTGCTCGCTCTTCCACAGGATGACCTCCTCCAGGTTCTCCCTCTCCTTCTCCCACACCTTGCTCTCCAGGGTGCGCCTGTCCTCCATGCCCGCCCGGGCCCGGTCCGCGTGCTCCCTCTCCTGCTCCTTCTGCCGCCTCTCCCCCCTCGCCTCCTCCCGCCGCCCCTCCCTCTCTCGCTCCAGGGCGCCCTCCACGTGCGTCCACCTCCCTTCCATCTGCTTCCCCGCCCACCTCGCCTCCCCCCTCAGGCTGCCCGCCACCTTCCCCCACAGCTCCCTGACCCCCGCCAGTGCCTCCTCTAGCTCCTGCGCCTCCCTCGCCGTCTCCGCCCTCTTCTCGCTAAGCCACGCCTCCGTCCTCTCTCTCTCCTTCTCCCACTGCTCCTTCTCCGCTTTCATCGCCGCCTCCATGTTCTTCACCTTCTCCACCTTCTCTTTCTGCCGTGTAAATAAGGGAGGGATTAAACGCACAGGAGAAACTCAGCTTTCTAAAACGCTTTACTTTATGGTGTCGAACCCCCTTTCCTTCTGAGCTCTCATCTCTCCCATCATTTTTTTTTTTTTTTTTACAGACCCTTTTCACCTCATAATTTTTAAGTTGTCAGTCCTAGGCTGCCCGTTCACGCAAATGTGAAAATTACAGAACAGTCGGCTGGTCGAGTACAGGTGCCCGTGCTAGCAGGCTGGTGATGATGAAGGGTTTTTGTGGGCTCCCGACTGGCTCAGTTGGTAGAACAGGCCGCATCCTTATCGCAGACAGGCCCCGTAATGTCCCAAACGCCAGCCCGCGCTGCGTTGTTCGGGTGTCTCGAGGAAAAGTTTATTATAGCGGGCATGCTCGGGCGCAGGCAACAGGGCAGCGGTATCTGAGGCACAACTGTCAAAACTTTTTTTTTCCTTACACAAAGTGCAACATTGTGCTGTCTAACCACAGCCAATTATCTTCCATATACATACCACAAGTGATGAACCACCTAACAACTACTGTTGAGACATTTAAGAAAATAACAAAAAAAGCAAACATAAAAACTTTTTGGGAAATAGCCCGACATGGAGGAATATAATGAACAGATACGCAGAACATAAAACAGTCATAATGGCAAAAAGTAGCACCGTTGTCGCCAACAATGCCAGGGACGAGGATTGGCAAAAGAAAAACAATGCAAATAGTGTAAATTTGTTATTTAATACCTTATTTAGGCTTACCACCCCTAACGAATAAATCCACCATGCATGTGCACAGGAAGCGACTCATTTGAAAGAACATGGCACTCTGATAGACGCACTCGAAGGACGAGTTTACTTGACAGACATGGAAATAAATCCCTGGTCGCACTATACTTGAAGCAGTGCCACTGATCACCCACAGGTAAAACGCCGGACCCTTTGACAAGACTTGAGCGTCTCGCTACACGGAGTATCCTAAGCGAAGTCACTCCGACAGGTGATCTCTTCACGGGTTACATAGGCTACTGCTGGCCGCTAAAGAACTACAAAAGACCCACCGCCAGTAGAGGGAGAAGGATCATTACTTGTTTACCAAATGGAAAAATCGGTTGTGCAATTTGAGAGCATAACGTAGCCAATGATTAAAGGACAAATTTAAATATTTTCCCCTGATATTAACAGCAATTTTTGCAAAGCAAGAAACTGTGAAACGTACCCTGAAACGATAATTCTGGCGAAGGCGCTCCATTTCACCAGCTCGTGCAGTCGGCTCTGAGATAGCTACTTCTCAAGTTAGGCCTACTTCCTTGGGGTTGCAAGCTAAATAAGAGCGTCTGGTTAAATTCGTTGTGAGGCAACAATGTGAATTTTGTGACATCATGAGATTAGAATCGTTCGGCTTCCTTTAAAGTATTGTGGTGGCTATGAACTAAGTGCAGCATAAATACAAAAAGGAAAATGAAAAACTTGCGGCACTGAAATACAGGTTTATCATAGGCCAAACAAGCTAGCGGATCTTACTTGCAACCAACATCCGAAAACTACCCGCCCTGAGGCGCAGATGCAACATGTTAAAAAGACGTTCCTGCCCTTGCAATAAGATGATTGAACGATAATGATGATTAGGCTAAATAAATCTAATTTCAGTTCACGGTGCGTTGCTAACTGATGTTCGGTCGATTAGGCTATACGTTTTGTCTCTAGTTAATTAGCAAATTTTAAAACCCTCCACAACTTTGTTTTTGAGATCAAATAAGTTGTATCAAATGATTTTTTCCGGTTTTATCGTCAACTGAACATGACTAGTGCTCTGTTGCCACAACTGAGGTGAATTGTATCTCGAATTTACGGATCATGCATCGATGTTAGGAGTTCACTATTTAAATCAGGCATGCCAAATGGGCGAGCAAATGCGGAAAAAATGGGATAAACAGATATTTTAAAACAATACGAAGGAAAGGTTGCCTATAGCCTGTTGGATATTTGGTGGACGAAAAGTGTGTCCCTTAAAAGCAGCGAAAGAAACAAAAGGAGTCATTTAGAACACACACAAAGGGCTGTGAATTGTTTATTTCCCAAAAACAAACAACATTAATTTAATTACTACAGAACTAGATGTATAGTGTACGCTGCACTCTAGAACCAATGCAGGACCACAGCAGAAGCTGTTTTGATTCTGAAGGCATCTAGAGCACTGTCCAATTACCAAAACTACAACAAAACCAAAAAATCACCCATAGCAGTGGTCGTAGCATATTATCTTTCTATTATTTACGGTTTATGACGGTTTATTCACCGGCCAATAAAACCTAGTGAAGCTGGGCCAAAACCGTCTGGTCACGATGTGGGTAGCCAAATCTGTGGTAAAATGTAAAAATACATTCAGCGCAGACTTTGCTTGCTTTTGTCTGGTCGTAAGCGGTAGTGTACAGGTCGCGATCACGAGCTTGGCAGAAGTTACCACGCACAGGACATTTCGGAGGCTGCGTCGCTGTTGCGTCGCGTGCGCACGGGCGACCAGCCGAACTCGGACTGCGCGTCGTCTCCCTGGTACAGCCGTCCCAAGCGAGCCGAACGTCGCGAGCTCTGCTTGCCTCCCCAGGTGCGAGGCTTCGGGTTCATCTGCAGACAAACAGGGAAAATCACCTGATGCAGGAAAGCTTCACAACGTTACCTCAAAGGTCCAGAAACCGAAATCTGTCATTTTTTTGCTGGTATGTTGCTTTTTGTTGTAATACTTTTTTGCAGCAGAATTGATCCTGAAATATTTTTAAATTATATAGCCTAAAAATGTTTTTTTTTTTTTTTAAAAAAAAAAAAAAAAACGCAGAAAAGCCTGTTCCAAAATTAGCTTGCCTTCTCCTTGGCTAAATCCCAGGTCATCAGTGGGCGAGATAGCTCAAGTTAACTGGATACAATGTACGCCAATAAAACGCTAGGACCGATGAAATTATTTCCACTTCGAATATGTAATGATGCTGTTGCCACTTGTGTGGGAAAGCCAAACTGGAAATTCCTTGGATGCAGAAAAACCACCTACCTGTGGTACACTACCATCATGTCTTTCTCTGCTCAACAAGTCACGATAATCTAAATGTTATAATTGTATTTTTAAAAACCATAGGACCACAATTTGAATCCAGTTTCCTGGACCTTTAAGTACTTCCAGAACTGCATTTTACAATTGGCCTAACCACCCCCCACCCTCACCTGCACGAAAACCGATGTGTTCATCTGAAGAGTATCCACACGTTCGGTCAGTCGGCTCAACCAATCCAGATGGTCAGCAATAGACTGTTTCAGATCAGCGCTGTTCTGCCATTATATAAAAAAGAGTAAACATATTCACCTATGGGTTATCAATAAATATTCACCATACATCAAACACAAGACATCCCACCACCATCTATTTCTCAGGTAGCCTAGGCCTAGGCAGTGTATTCAGATTTTTAAAATATAGAATGGTTACGTGAAATGTACAATCACAAAGAAATAATTTTATTCTGAATAGCCTGTTGGTAAAAAAATGTTTTTTCAGTAAAAATAATAAATATTCTGCAGGACTTGTACTGGTGTCTACGGAGTTAAAGTTGACGGTTAATCCTAATATGACCCAGGTCTGCTTCTAAGGTGCTGGCCTGTATACGCACCCACCCCGGCTATGTTGTCCTTGAGCTCGGTTGCAGACAGACGGATGTGCTCCAGCTTGTCGATTTGCTCCTTCAGCCGGTCCTCGAGCTCCTGCATCATCATTAGGCCTTCATCCGGCCTCTTATCCTCTCTCAACGACATTCTGAGCTCAGAGGGACCGCTTGGAAAGAGGCAAAATTATCTCCTTATACGCTTGAAAAAAAAACAACAACAGCATGTTCACCACACACCTACAACGGGCAGATACACAATCTAGGCTAAGGTAAGGTTCGGCTATTTTGCTATAGCATATAGCTGGATTGGTCGAGCAATTAGCTAACTTTTTACCGGACCATAAAACTCAGTGGCACAGTCGGTTATACGCAGGGTCCAGTATGGGAATCAAACTTTGCTACCTTTGTCGCAAATCCAACTTGCAACAGGATCATGGCCAGCACTAACTGCAGGATAAGCCCAACTGGTTGCCATTTTCCACGTTTAAGCACAAGAGACTTGTTACAGTAAACTTTGAAAAATCTCAGCCAGAATTTTCTTCATCATGCATGGTAGCTTTTAGTCGTGATTGAACGTCGGCTACGTCTTGGTCTATGCAATCTGTGGAGATCTTTAAGCAACTCGCCATAAATGGAATAGCCGATAAAGGGGGGGGAGTAGCCTACCAACAGCTTCTGAACATCTTTCAGACATCAACATCTGGATGACTTTAGCTACTAGCCGTTAAACTCCACACTCAGTTTTTGCGAAACTACGATTTCCATTGTAATGATCTCGAGTAGGCTATCTCTAGCGGTACCGAAAACGTAGGACAATAGCTTCACGACGGCAGGACTACGAAGTTTCCAAAAACTTAACTAAATCTAAATTATAGCACAATGCAACATGTGTATATAGCCTACAGTTGAGTGCTGCTAATAACATGTAAAGGTCTCATTGGATCTTAAATATATCTACCCAGCTAAACCTGACTAAAATATTCTGCAGGATAATAGTCCAAATAAGAAAAAACCCTTTCGTGCTGGAACTTGCGCAGGGTCCGGCTCAAATTACTTGTTTATCTTGCTTTCTCGCTCTAAAACTCATTATGCTACTCTCTTATTTTCGGCAGTCGCTCGATCTGAAATAAAACGTTATTTTCTGAGGGGAAAAGACAGCCATTTGCATCACAGAACCGTGTACATACACGAGGAATAAAGTTGGCTACTTACTTTGTTTCCTTCCGACGATAGATCTCCGTAGAAGACAAGCTGGCTAATAGGAAGGCTCTTTGTCTGTCAAAAATGCCTGGAATCCCACCTTAGCGTGACGTCATAAGGCTCATATTCGCTGTACGCCCACAGGAGGCACATAGTCTTCCACTTCGACCTATGCTCGAAGATTCGGACAATACATTTCTGATTTAGTGTCAGTGGTCTATGACCGAAACATTTTCCTGAGCATTTGATCCCCCACAAACCCACGAGAACTGTTTGCACAGGTTCTCCCATGACCCTAAACAAGAACTCACCGCCTCTGGTCTTTCTCCAATTCTATCGGAAGACACGCTCACTGTACCGGTCCTTGAAACTCAAGTCACTTTCAGCATCATTATACCCCCCCAATTGTAACCATGTAGTTTCAGTGTAGCCAGTTGTATATACGTAAACAGTACACGTAGGATACGTCATGTCTGTATAACTTTTCAGTACGACTCCACTGACTTTTAAAATGTTTTTTTTAATGACAGGTAGATAAGGCAAGCTTGTACAGTCGAGCCTGGCAACATTATAGAAGTTTATGCTTTTTAAAGTCACTTAATGGGATTTCAGGGTGAACATTAAGTGGAACATGACAGCACCTCCTATTAACGCTGTACCTGCATCAAAAAATGAGATTACATAAACCTAGGTGCCATTTATAGCAGCTACCCCCCACAGGACTCATGCAATCATTTCAGAAACGGTGCCCTCTGAATTTATCCACCACTCCCCGATAAAGTAGTTTAAGTAAAATATCCATCGTCTGCCCTTTTGACCACCAGTCTACCAAAACTGTTCTCAGCGGAGATGCTCTGCTTGGTGTTAGCAGAGCAGTAACGCTCCAAGATGGCGGTTCTCCTCACGTGTCGAAGCAGTGACGTCCCTACACGCACTTTCCATCTTTAAACCTGGACCGAGAACCAGAATGGCCCTCGCAACGTTTCCAGACTCATCCACACGCAAGCAAACTCTTCACCCGGTGAAGAAGTCATGGAAACGAACCTTTCAGTATTGTTTTATCCTTTTTATTTCTCATCTCCGTATCAAGTGATATTTAAATACAATATAAATCAAGTATATGGTTTTTTTTTTGGCCTTCCACCACACAGGATATATTACATATAGGCATGAAATTGAAACAAGACAGTGGGGAGATCCTGTAGATTTCGACGGGAGGGGTTCTGTAACGTGACTATAACGGCAAATTTAAAACACTAAGGACCATGTGGGGGGAACATCTCAGAGCTTGAAGGGTGGGGGGGTGGGGGACACAAAAAAAAAAAAAAAAACCCCAGAGGAGACAGAACAGCTTTCTACATTCCCCCACCACTGAATCTTTAAAATGTCGCAATGTGTGGCTCTCTCTTCTCTCCGAGATGTTGCAGCTGTCAGCACAACTGACTTTTAATGAAGCAAAGATAACAATGCCTCATATCCCGTTCTTAAAAACCATTTTATTGCCTTCAAAAGCTAAAAAAAAAAAAAAACAAAAAAACAAAACAAAGGAAGGTACATTTGGACCCTGAATAAGATGATCAAATTGACTGCATTCATTACAAGTGTCACCCCCTGTGGACATTTTGAGTTCTATTGATACCTGCATGCAGTTATGCTCAGTACAACTTTGCTCATCGACTTTCTATTGTACTCAAGCAGCAACAGGTCAGGTCAATAGGTCAGCAATAGGTCAAAAAAAATAAAAATAAAAACTCAAAACCGTAAGCACTGAAGCAAATATACTTTTGGATGCAGGGGAGGAGGGGGACATAAAATAGCTCAACATATACTTCAACATATCTGTAATATAATGAAATTCAGGTATAAGTTACTAGTTACAACCAAAAAGAAGGGAAAAAGTTTTATTTAAAAAAAAAAAAAAAACTTTAGCCATTAGGCACACGTCTAACCCCACGTAACCCCGACTCTCCACCCCCCACCCCCAAAAACAAACAGATAATGACAAATTGCCTCTCCCCCCCAATTGAGTTTGCAGCTCACGCAAAACCCCGTCTGCACACGTGTACAGACCTGCAATACGACACTCTAGGCTCGCAACCTCATCTCTGGCCAATGAGAGCCCGCGGCTTATTACATCACATGCAAAACATACGGCATCAGCCCCAGACAAGCTTTCCAGGTGAAGCTACAACATGATTTCTGACGTCAAATGGTTCCCGTTTGTGGTTACAGTCAAAAAAAAAAAAGGGAGGGGGAAAAGCCGTTTTAAAAGTAACAACACTTTGTGGATATCCAAGCACACAGTTCAGTACAGTTCACAAAGCGAGTAGCATTCATTTCTACACCTGTGATACAAAAGTAAAGGTTTGACTAGAACTGCAACCGCATCACCCCCCCCCAACCCCCCCACCTCCCACCCCACAAGTTTCTCAACTCCAAAGTTTACACAGAATGGATGTCCTCAAGTATATGGTTTGAAGGGTTTTTTTTATTGAATAAAAGGAGTCTTTTAATAAAGAAAGCGAATCAGCGCTCAGATTATTAAAAAAAAGGTTAAAACTCCACAGGTACCAGCAAAAAACGGCAAAGGAAACCAAGGAAAAAAAACCTTATGGTGCGGAGTCGTTTAATACGTTTACTTCGGGGGGGGGGGGGGGGGGGGGGGGGGGTGTCCTCCCACTGCTGGATTTGCTCAAAGTCTGCCGTGTCAGAAGGTGAAGTTGGGGGGGGGAGAGGGAGGGGCTGGGGGGCAGAGCTGAAGGTTGTACTGCAGGGGTCATTTACATTTCTGGTGTTCAGCATTTGTTTTCACTGATGGGGAGGAGGGGGGGGGGAAGGGGGCGCAACATAACACTTTTTTTTTTTAAACCATTATTCCTCTCTTGCGATGGATAATAAGTGTTAATAAATAAGGTGAAAATGAAGAAATTCTGCTTAGAAGTGTGTCCCAGAACTATCGTGTCTATATATTTATATATTTATATATATTCATATGCTGTGTTAACTAATAGTGTCCGGGTTGTTTTTCCTTTTCTTTTTTTAAAATTGTTTTTTTTTTTTTTTGATTCTTCCAAATTTTGGGATTTGGATTTGTAGCCCCTCCCATTCCCCCTCTCGTTCCGAGGCTCCGGAAAAGCCGAAGCGGTGCGGATGGGAGGGGCCTCGTGTCAGGGGGGGGGGGGCGGGGCAAGGGGAGGGGCCTCATGTCGGGGGGGGCGGGGCGGGGCGAGGCGAGGCGAGGGGAGGGGCTCGGTGGACGCAGCTGGGATTTTGAAGGCTAGGCTTTTCCCTCCTCCATCTTGACGGTGTGTGGCTTGATGGCTCCTGTGCGGGCCGGTTGGATCTGCCCTGGGGGCGGGGGCGGGGGCGGGGGCTCGTGCGGCTGGCCTGGCACTCCCCCCGGCCCCGGCGCTCCTTTCCCTTCGCCCGCGCCCTGGCAAACGTCCCGCGGGGTCCTCGTCTTCCGATGCGGAGACAGAGGGGGGGGGGGAGAAAAAGCCAAAATTAACAAGACCGACAAACCCCGCGTATACGATATAAAATGAACACAAAAAAACGACACACGCGAAACAGCAGTTACAGGATCTGTGCACACATCCCACAAAACCCCTGCAAGCAGAGCAGCAAAATCAATCATCACAACACAATACTTTCAGAAAAATAAACTTCAGCCCATAACCCTGAAAAAGGACTAGTTAGTGCTCTTACATTAACTTGAAAAATGTAACCAAAAAAAAAAAGTCGTTGGAAGTGGAACATTCATTTTGTTCGAATTCAAAAGCGTGCGGTTTGAATTTCTACACACGGTCCTCATATAGACTTAGGGCTGCAGCAATGCAACTAATCAATACAATCGAACACAAACAAATAACTATAAAACCTCCGTATTCCGATACCGATTAATGGTGCTAATTTAAAATTGTGATCATGTCCCCAAAGCGTCTGTTGGTGACAGTGCTGGTGAGATGACTGCAATAGTGTGACTGTGGCAGATAAACGGGGGTCCGCCTTCTCTGGACATGATTACGTTTTTTTTTAACGTTATATTTGCGTAGCGCGAATACTAGCAATATCAGATGTCCGTGTTGACCGTTAACGGCAGCGCCGTTCTTCCTGTTTTTCGGTTCCCGTACACTCGAATTCTTTTGGGTGACCTCGCCAAAATGAATCATTTTAAAACCCAAACCACGGAGAATAATAGGTTGACAAAAGAAAGTACAAACCTCAAAAGGTCTGAGGTTTTTCGAGGCGAACAGAGAAGCTATTTTCAGATTGGCCACCGTGTAGAAATCCGGCAAGTCGTAGTTTTTAAAAGGTGTTTTTATACGCGCGCCCGTGTGAATGTGAATTATCGCGCTCAAGGACACGTCGCTAAATTAAAACTTTTTTCGGATCTTTTTCTTTTATAAGGCAATAAAGCATCGAAAATACATCAGATATTCAAAAAAAAAAAAAAACCTGTGACCGTCTGACCTATTATTCTCCGTAGTTTGGGTTTTAAAACATTTAATTTCGGCGAGGTCAGGAAAATGAATGGGAGTGAACGGCACCCAAAAAACCAGGAGGAAGGGCACTGACGTTAACGGTCAGCAGGGACGTGCTGCTAGCATTCACGCTACACAAATACAAAGGCGTAGGCTTTTGCGTGACGTACCAAAGTGAAATATCCCATTTAACGCTTTATTTTTTGAAATCGAATTTTTTTTTCTGGACCACTGCCCACAGAACTTTACGCGTGCCCAGATCGCATTTGCAAGACGCAAGGACAGGTATCGGCGTCCAAACCGGAACCGGACTCTGATTATTTCAGACTTCAAATTCAGGCACTGGTCACATGAAAGGAAATTTGATTTGGGTAACTTCAAAAGTGCTCGTCGAAGCAAAGCCAGTGAAAAACAGATAAACAACCATTACAGGAACAAAGCTGTACCACCACTGGAGACGGGGGTCATTTTACCAAAATTTGGAATCGTTTTTAAAACATTCATTTAATCTTTTATCTTATAAACATAAAACAGCTCTGGTGCTTTCCAAAAAAAAAATAAAATAAATAAATAAATGCTCTTGGCATCCGACCGGTTTTCACGAAAGTCTGAACTGGGTAAGAATTCTAACCTTACCTGGCTGTGGCCGGAAGGTAAGAAGAGATTAAGGGGGGGGTGGGGGTGGGAAAATGAAAGAATAAAATGGAATTACCTATATTTACAGTGGGTGGCTCACCTTCGTGCCATCCTCAGGACCTGCGGGGGAGGGGTCGGGGGTGGCGGGGGAGGAGGAGGGGGGGGCCTCGCGGCCGGGGCTGGGGTAGGGGGGGGAGCGGATGATCACGGTCTTGTTGACCTGCATGACGGGTCGCTGGATGGGGTTGGGGAAGGGGCCGGTGGTGGGGGGGCGCATGTGCATCACCATGCTGCCCTGGGGAGGGGGGGGCACCTGGGGGAGGTGCAGGGGGGGAGAGAACAAGAGTGAGAAACGGGGCAGCAAGGGAGACACAAACAGACAGAGAGAGACAAGGAGGGGGGAGGGAGAGAGTGAGAGGATGAGAAGGGAGAGGGGAAGAGAGAGAGGGGGTGAGGTTGAGGGGGGAGGGAGAGTGAGAGGATGAGAAGGGAGAGGGGAAGAGAGAGAGAGGGAAAGAGAGTGAGGTTGAGGGGGGGGAGTGAGAGGATGAGAAAGGAGAGGGGAGGAAGGGGAAGGAAAAGAGAGAGAGAGAGAGATCAGCACATACAGGCACAACTCTCATATCTACAGCTTTCCCATGCGCATCCAAGGCTCATTCACATTTATTCAGACTAGAGTGTTTAATACTAATGTCTTTAACTTTTCACTTAAGCCGAGAACACAGATCATTTTTCATTGATGTCAGGGCACTGTTCAGATCTTGATTTATTAAAATCTTTTTGTATTGTACTCTGTACCTCAGAGTAAAACACACCCTGAATAATTTCAGTCAATCCCCTGCTGTTTAAATAAGCAGTGTAACTCCTGCAAGCGTACATGTCTGAAGTGAACACGTCCGTGCAAGACAGGGGCCGGTGGTGTGCGGAGGGGCCCATGTAGGAGCACGCCCCCGCCCCCCTCCCGTACCTGCTGAGCGTAGTGTCCAGGGAGAGGGGCCACCGTGGTGGGGCACCCGGGGCCCGAGGGTTTCCCGCTGGGGCTGGCGGAGCCGGGCCTGGGGGGGGAGGGACCAGGGTGTTAGCGCGTCCGCGCCGCGATACCGTTACCGCTTACAACAACAGTTCACAGGCTGGTTACCCACACGCAACGCACCCAAGCTAACTTCCTTTAACTCCCATGGCAAACTACTTAGCCACGTTTATTAGAGTGGATACATTTAAATATGTTTAAAAAATTTTGCTCTTGTGTGGCCACCTATCCTGGATAAGACTTCTTAAAAAAAAAAAAAAAAAATACGTGCGGCAGGAGGAAACGAGGACTTGAAGTCCTGAATATGCATTCAACTGTGTGGTAGGCAGCAAGATTAGGTTCAACAAGGTGAAATTATTTACTGCATAAGCTGCTGATGGGAGATGTAGTTCAGGGCCAGGCCTAAACATAGCTCATGTAGCTGCCGCTGAACTACAACTTCCATCAGCCTTCTCAGTTCTTACCTGTAGGAGCCTCCTGACATGCTGAATATGCATTCAACTGTGTGGTAGGCAGCAAGATTAGGTTCAACAAGGTATAATTATTTACTGCATAAGTTGCTGATGGGAGATGTAGTTCAGGGCCGGGCTTAAACATAGCTCATGTAGCTGCCGCTGAACTACAACTTCCATCAGCCTTCTCAGTTCTTACCTGTAGGAGCCTCCTGACATGCTGAATATGCATTCCACTGTGTGGTAGGCAGCAAGATTAGGTTCAACAAGGTGAAACTATTTACTGCATAAGCTGCTGATGGGAGATGTAGTTCAGGGCCGGGCTTAAACATAGCTCATGTAGCTGCCGCTGAACTACAACTTCCATCAGCCTTCTCGGTTCTTACCTGTAGGAGCCTCCTGACATGCCGGGCGAATGGTTGGGCTTGTCTGAAAACTGAAAGCCCTTCATCTCCATCTGAGAGGTCTAAGAGGGGAGGGCATAACGGAGAGGTCATCATCATCATCATCATCAACTCAGAACAAAACCAGCAAGCTGAAACTATCACCACATAACAGGCCAAAAACCAACTTCCCCTAAACCCCTGAATGAAAACATAAAACTGTATCCGTAGAACAAGAGTTGAAAAGGCAACAATCTGACGGACATTGGCTGGATGTTCATTTTGAATGAGGCAGTTTTGGTTTGGAGCGAAGTGTGCATAAATAGCCGAAATACTACTTGAAATACAGGCACACACAAACTCGTAGTCTCACATGACGATAACCTGGCTTAACACAAGCAGGCATACACTAAGCAGCAACACCAAAATGGGGGGGGGTGATAATGACTCCAAAAACGGACTAAAGCCAGGCAATAATGCTGATTAGGCGAGGAGTGT
Source organism: Anguilla japonica (assembly GCA_025169545.1). NCBI lineage: Eukaryota > Metazoa > Chordata > Actinopteri > Anguilliformes > Anguillidae > Anguilla > Anguilla japonica. The sequence continues at coordinate 36,426,177 of CM045896.1, forward strand.
AAGAGTAAGAGTAATACTGATTGGGTGAGAAGTGTGAGAGTAATGCTGATTGGGTGAGGAGTGTGAGAGTAATACTGATTGGGTGAGAAGTGTGAGAGTAATGCTGATTGGGTGAGGAGTGTGAGAGTAATGCTGATTGGGTGAGGAGTGTAAGGGTGATGCTGATTGGGTGAGGAGTGTAAGGGTGATGCTGATTGGGTGAGGAGTGTAAAAGTAAGAGTAAAGGTGATTGGGTGAGCAGTGTAAGAGTAATGCTGATTGGGTGAGGAGCGTCTTGCCTCTCTGTTGCCGGGCAGGACAGGGGGCTGGGATCCGGGCGGCATCATGCGTCTGGGCCCGCCCACAGACAGGTTCTGGCCCTGCTGCAGCTGGATGGACTGGGGCAGGATGAGGTGCTGCTGGGCCGAACCGTAGCGCAGCTGGGAGCCGGGGAGGGGCATGGTCACCTGGGACGGGGGCGGGGTTAGAACCTTTACAATTCAGTAACAAATCACACCAGAGATGGAGCAATCAACTGTTCCACTTAACACTCCTGTTACCCTAACAGAAAGCACAACAGAGAGGAGGTCTGGGGATTTAAATTGAAGTTATTAAACGCCTATGAATCTGGCCAGTCAATTGCTGATGCCAATACATGAGTTCAATAAGCTCAAGCAGTGGTACAAGAGTCAAACACAAGCTTATAAGTGGTTTTGAGGCTACATCAGTGGCATTTCTGAGCAATGATGATGGGAAATGTAGTCCATATAGAGTCACAGCAGGCCAAAGCCTTGCTCCTCCCCCATCAGCAGATATGCAAAACGTCTGGCTGATCTGAACTTCCACCATCACACTGGGGCCCCCGACCCGAGAGCAAACTACTGAAGCAGCCTATCGGCAGCCTCGAAGTGCCACGGTCACATGACCCCGAATTCACCTGGATGAGCTGGGAGTCCATGAGCTGGGAGGTGCTCATGCCGGGCCCCTGGTTCATCTGGCCGTCGTACACCAGGGGCTGCCCGCCGTTGAGGGGCTGGTAGTGGGACCCCGACTGGGTCTTGACCATGTCCGAGGGCTGCATGCCCGGGAAGGCCGAGTAGGGCCCCTTCAGGGGGGCTCCCCCCGACAGCACCATGGCGCTGGGCTGGGACAGGTTGGGGTGCATGTAGACCTGGGACCTGCCGGGGCAAAACCGAAAATGAGAGTGCTTTCTGAGGGGGCGGGGTCAGAAAAACTGTCACTGCAGTAGCTGCAGGGGACTCGATCTGCCTGCTTACGAGCACACTGAGCTTCTGCATTTTCCCCACAGTCGTTACACAAGCCAATAAGCAAACACTCGAGCACCGAACACAACGCATTGGGGACATAGTGTGCGGTGATGAGAACAGGCCATTCTGCCCATCCGGACTTGTCACTTTGCCTGCCGTGGAGATACTGGAACATACTGAGCCTGGAACATGCACTACATGGCCAAAAAGTGTATGTGGACACCTGACATCCATCTCATCCAAAATTATGGGCAGTAATATGGAGCTGGTCCACCCTTTGCTGCTGTAATAACCTCCACTCTTCTGGGAAGGCTTTATAGTAGATATTGGAGCATTGCTGCAGGGATTTACTTCCATTCAGCTAGAAGAGCATTAGTGAGGACGGGGACTGATTGGGCGATTAGGCCTGGCTTTCCATTGATCGCAAAGGCGCTGGATGGGGTTGGGGGTCAAGGCTTTATGCAGGCTAGTCAAGATCTTCCACACCTTTGTTGACAAAACCATTTCTATATAAACCTTGCTGTGTGCCCAGGGGCATTGTCAAGCTGAAACAGGAAAAGGCTTTCCCCAAACTGTTGGGGAAGCACAGGATGGACTAGAATGTGACTGTATGCTGTAGGATCAAGATTTGCCTTCACTGAAACTAAGGGGCTTAGCCCAAACCATGAAAAACAGCCCCAGACCAAGGGGTGTCCAGATACATTTCGTCCTATAGTGCACCAAGGGTGCTTACTACTGCAAGAGCTGCAAAGCTAAGCATGAACCCAGTGTGTGAAAAAGACTTCCTGATTTCAGCGTTCTCTCATTAATTTACACCTGTGCCCTCCTTGTTCTGCTTACAGAACTCAACTAGAAATGTCTTCTGCAATCCACTGAGTTTATCGGAACTCTGGAAAAAGGGTGCAAACCCCAAATAAATACATTTTAAAAAACCCATATCATATGAAAACCCATATCAAATCTCCCTGTTTCTCCACATTCTCAGCCTGAAAAGAATAATTCTGAATTAAAATTTAAAATAAAATGCCAAGGGCTGGAATAAGGGTAGGTAAGGAGGCCCCAATGGGACACCATCAGAACCCAGCCAGACGGGTTAGACACAGACACAAACGCAGCACTCACGGGCCGGAGCGTCCGTACCTAAACGGGGGCATGGAGTTGAACATCTCCTGGGACTGGGAGACCGGCAGCGCCCCCCTCAGGCCGAGCTGGGCCTGCGCCTGCAGGGACGTGTGCAGGGAGATGGGGATCTGCTGCGCGGCCGCCGCCTGGAGAGACAGACAGAGGGACGGAGAGAGGGACAGATGGGAAACGGTTAAACTGGTCTGCCTGTCGATAGGGGCAAGAGCGCCGCTGAGCAACCACGGCAACCCACGCACTTTTTAACAGGCTCGCCGTTTCCATGGCGCCGGTCGATGAAACGCAGCGCTCGAGAGCAACACGTACAGTGTGAATTTTTATTTATTTCTATTCCCCCGCCCCCCCCCCCCTCCACATTTATTCATTTTCAAGCAAGCGCTTCCATGATTCCACATTCTGGGCTGAAGACTACTTGCAGGGGTAGATGGAACCTGGCCCTGGTTGCCATGACGGCGCACAAGAGAGAGGAGCTCTCCTCCGATTGGACGGAGGAAGCCGTACCTGCTGATAGCTCTGCTGCTGGGTCATGTTGGGGGGCACCAGGCGGGGCTGGCTGGGGAACACGTGGCCGTCCAGATACAGGGGGGGGATGTGGTTACCTGGAGACAGGGATGGGGGGGGGGGTCAGCAGCGTCAAAATCTCCACAACATTCATTAGAGTTATTCCCACCGTGCAATTACGTACAGTAACAGAGTCCCCCGTGTCACAGGCATTTAGCGCCTCATCGACACCGACTCCACAACCAAAATGTCGGATTCGGCACCTTCGAGCTGTCCAAGTGTAGCCATGTTTGCGAGAAATATTTTGCGCTCGAGGATTTTTTTTTTTTTTGACTGGAGCACTTTAAACATACATAAATTAAACATGTCAAAATTACATACTGCTGTTTAGATTTCAACTGCCATTCACTATGGTGCACATAACACTGAAGACTTGTAATTGGCCACGAGCATTTAATGCAGAATAAATGCCATTTATAATGAGCTCCAGTGTGGCTCCAGTGGAACTGGCAGGAGCAGGCAGAGCAGGTGCATGCAGCGAGGGGGGGGGGGGGCTTGCCTTGCATGGAGACGGACGGAGCCACGGACGCCACGGGCATGGGGGGCATGGACACCCCCCCGAAGGAGCTGTAGCTGACCCCGCTGGAGGAGCCGACGCTGCAGGGGGGCTGGCCGCCCGAACCGGGGGCCCCCGGGGACCCCTGCTCCGGCAGAGACTGAGAGTTCTCCCACGCCTTCCGCGCGGACTCCATCTGCAGAGGGAGAGAGAGGGCGGGCGGGGTGCCCGGGAGCCGGTCACACGGGCGCACACACACAGGCGCGCGCACACGCACACACAATGGCAGAAACCAGCAACCACACATCCAGGATCAGTCTGCAGAGTGTGAGAGTGTGTGCGTGCGTGTGAGTGTGTGTGTGTGTGTGTGTGTGAGTGCGTCTATACAGGCAGATTTCTGCAACATGAGTAGCAGGAATGATTAACTGGAATGAGAGCATCTTGCATAAGACCTGGAAGCAGTCTGACAGCATTTGAGTTTATTGGATGGCGTATGGCTTTCTGAAAGGAGACATTTCCATCAGAGATCGGTTTAAAAGGTGTGTGCGACTGCTTGAGACAGTATGTGCGTGCGCGCGCTTTTGAGAATGCATGTTTGAGTGAACAAGTTGTTCAGTGCACGCGTGTGCATGTGTGCGTGAGTTTGTGCAAGTGTGTGCTGTTTTTGCGCACGTGTGTATGTGAGCATGTATTGAGTTTGAGCGTGCATGCATGTGCATGTGCTTCTTGAGGGTGTATGCGTGTGGAGGGGTACCTTGAGAGTGAGGTCAGCGCTGGGGAAGGACATGGGGTTCAGGTTGATGCCGGGCTGCAGGTGGTCTCTCCGAAGCATGGGGATCCCCTGAGAGAGGGCGGCCTGGAGACAAATGACTACAATCATCACCTGAACCCACTCCACTTTGAACTACAACTACCATCACCACCCTAACCCACTCCGCTTTTAACTACAACTACCATCACCTCCCTAACCCACTCCACATTTAACTACAACTACCATCATCACCTGCACCAACTCCGCTTTTAACTACAACTACCATCACCACCCTAACCCACTCTGCTTTTAACTACAACTATCACTCACGTTCCCAGCCAGGGGGTCTTGCAGTTTGGTGATGGGGTTGGACACGGGCACAGGGGTGGAGCCAGGGGGCAGGTTGAAGTCGGAGTCCTTGGCGCTGACGCCGAATTCGATGGGCGGGACGGGGATGACGTTGTCCACGTGGATCTCCACGCCGTTGACGGGGGCGATGGGGCCCTCCAGTCGCTCCACGCCCTCCGAGCCCTTCCGGTGCTTCAGCGAGCGCTCGTTCCCGATTGGACCCGGCTTGTGCTCCTTGTTCTGCTCCGGCCCGGCGTCCGAATCCTGGGGTCACAGGGAGAGAGGAAGGGTGTGGCTTAGGCACCCAAAAACCTCAAACAAGATGAGAAACTAATAATATGTAAAACACAGTAATATGTAAACTCTAGGACTTGGCATATTAACACAAAGCATTAGCATAATAGCATACATAATTAGCATAAATTATAAAATGATGGTACAATTTCAAAGTTTTCATGTCAATACACATCTATCCCTCAAAGATCTGTACTCAACCTTTATCAGTGAAGACAAGACTGAAGGTCGCAACATTTTCACATGTGAAGTGTTTCACTGGAAAATGATTCGACAAGAACACCAGTCAACAAGAAATACTGAAAACCAGAAGGCCTTTCGTTTCTTAATTCTACACACACATTAAATGTAATAAGAGATGGAAATCTTTGGTCCTCCATTCCTCCTTTGCATCTCTGAATCGGTGAAAAGCAACACCATTTTTAAAGTAAAGAAGTAATAGGCCAGGTTGGTATGAACACTGCCCTGCGATAGATTGGCGGCCTGTCCAGGGCGTAATCCTGCCTCTCGCCCAACGCACGCTGGGATATGCTCCAGCACCCCTCCGTGACCCTGCCCTGGATAAGCGGGTATAGATAACGGATGGACCCTGGCCTGGATAAGCGGGTATAGATAATGGATGGACCCTGCCCAGGATAAGTGGGTACAGATAATGGATGGACCCTGCCCAGGATAAGTGGGTACAGATAATGGATGGACCCTGCTCAGGATAAGTGGGTACAGATAATGGCTGGACCCTTCCCAGGATAAGCGGGTATAGATAATGGATGAACCCTGTTCAGGATAAGCGGGTATAGATAATGGATGGACCCTGCCCAGGATAAGCAGGTATAGAAAATGGATGGACCCTGCCCAGGATAAGCAGGTATAGATAATGGATGGACCCTGCCCAAGATAAGATAAGTTAAGCGAGTATGGATAATGGATGGATGGTATGAGTACCGTTGGACTCCTCCACAGGTGTGGGCCTCCCTTCCTGTCCAGTTCACATGGGATCAGAGACCCACCACCCTGGGTTGGGATGGACGCCGACCACTTGGCTCAGAGGGGAGGGGGGAATTATGAGAGTTCTGGGGTGAAGACATGGAAGCACTTCTATGGGACCAAGAGCTGCCCTTGACCCCCGATGGCCCCTTTGGGTTTTCAGAGAGCAGGCTGGCAGGAACCATCGCAGCTATGAAGCCACAGCCATCCCGAAAGCAATCATTCCCACCCCACCGAGCTCTATGGAAGAGGCGAGCCTGTGACCCCTCCCCCTAAATACTATTTTTATGCTTCTATAAGCAATCTTGACCCTATTCACACATGGCAGCTCAAAGTCGGCCTTGGGACCTGTAATCTAGTTGAAGGGGTGGTTGCTCTCATTTCTCTGAACCATTTCTCTGATTCCACTGTCTTTAGAAGTCTGTATGCAGGTTTTTGTTTCCATCAATTAACCTGGCTAAATGAGCTAATTGGTTGCATGCACCAGCAGCGGTTCAGATTAGATCACAGTAAAACGTTTCACATACAAGGACACGAGAACAGACGTCGGCTGTCATTCGCACGCTTATTGAGAAGTGTAGCTAAATTGTCAGATGGCATAAACAGAGGGGCTGATTAAGACACACGAAAGCCAGAGACGGATACGGCCCTAGTTGCAACACCTTGGGCCAAGCGCACCCCGTCCCCCAAAGCCACCACTCTCTCCACCCTCCACCACCAACCCGACCCATTCTGCAGACGGCCCATCGAAGGGGTGCGTTTCCTGCACAGCTGGCAAGGAAGAACCCCCCCCCCACCCCCCACCCCACCCATATCCCCCCCCAGCCATTGCGCTCTCACAGGGAGATGGGAATCGTTTCCGAGACAACCACGGCCAAATTAAGCGCCGCCCCGCAGGTGCAGTCAGGGTTCCGCCACCAAACCGCCCCAGCACACCAAAAAAAAAAGAAAACAAAAAAGGCAAGCCGTTCCAAGGAGCACGGGACCCTAACTTCTCGTTCTAAAAGGTGACTCAGGGAAAAGGGTTTTTTGGAAAAGGGGGGGGGGGGGGGGGGGTTTCTCACTGCACCTTTTCCATCTGCTTGGGAGGCAGGTCTTTGGGGCCGTCGGTATTTGGCCTGGCCTGGGCGGACCCGGCGATTTCCTGCGGCCCGAGGGCGCCATAGGGGGAACTTCTCTGGGAGGAGTTTGCCGAGGAGCCGCGAGACTCAGCGCTCAGGTCAATGCCACTGTCGACCTGACTCCCCTTAAACACCTGGGAATAGACACACAACACACAGGCTCTATTCACAACTGCGCTGCGTCCGCTTGGGTTGTGTTGCACTCAATTTAGCTCTTTTAGTCAGGAGGGACTCGGATTTAAAAAGAAATAAATGAAATGTAAAGGTCCCTTTTTTCCCCCTCAAATACCAACGCAGTTGATGCGCTTAATTTTGGAACTTTCAATTTGGAAATTAGAAATTTCTGCCTTGTTGTTTTATTTTTCTTCCTCTCTCTCCAGGTTGGGGCTTAGCCAGCATGCTGAGTCTCGGGGGGGGGTGTCAGGGAAGGGGGGGGGAGGCCCCCTCTTGGCTGGCACCCTCACGCCAGGGCAACGGAGGTCCACAGAGAAGAGCTCATGGGGTGGGAGGGGCGGGGGAGTAAACAGGTGCACCCTGGGGCGAAGCCGGGGGAAGGGGGGGGGGCTAACGCTAGCCAATGAAGAGCCAGGCGCTATTTGGGGAAAACCGCCAGGGGGACGGCCTCCCTGTTCCCAGCCGAGCAGAAGGGGCGGGCGTTTGGGTTGCCTACGGAAACGCTGCCGCTGTCGTTGGACAGACTCGCCGTACAGACTTGCCATCACGGCCGAACCGGAACCCGCGACCAACCGCCTGTCCGTTCCTCAATCCTCACTCCTCCCGACCGCCCACAACCTCTCCCACGCTCACGGCGAACGCGGCGCTAACGACGGGCGGAGGCGGGGCGCAAAAAAACCCTGCGCGTGCGCGCCTGGCCGACCTACCTCAGAGTTGGGCTCCGCCCCCGTGTACGACACCGGCTTCGTCCAGGAGTCTCCGCCGGACGACTGGACGGCGAGGGCTGCAGGGGGGGGGGAACGGCAAACCGGTTTTTCAAGGACACGGCTACATCGGGACAGAGCAGCACATCCAATCTGGGACGGGCTAACCCCGCAGGCCACAGCGCCCCCCGGTGGCGGGAGGGCGAAGGCGCCGTTCTCACCCGAGCTGTTGGTCTCCCAGATCTCGGTGCCCAGGTTGCTGGCCGATATCACCTCCTCCGCCTGCTGCTCCAGAGACAGGCCGCCCTGCTTCTTGGCGAAGCGCGGCGGCATTTTCGAAGCGATCGCCCGGTTCTTAACGGGTACCTGAAGCGTGTTTTTTTGGGAAATGGATATTCTCAGCAAATTCAGAAATTTCCTATTCCTTAAAATGATTTTGTTCGCTGAACACTTCGTTTTCTGTCTCAATTTGTAAACTTTGCGGACACAGAACTGTCCTGTAAGAGTTGAAAAACAACCGATAAACAGACAGCCCAAAAAAATATTCCCAACCCAAAAATCCAGGCATTGGTTAGCAATCTATCTCTATAAATAATTCAGGAAGTAGTGGTAAACAGAAAATATAAGAATATTGTAACAATGTCCAGGACTTCATCCAGTTTTGACCCCTTTGCGAGCAGTATAGGTGGACATCACTGCCACCATATAGCAGTCAAAGCCATTTCAGGTCTCAGTAAAAGCAGTTGAAGGCATCTCAGGTCCAACTAAAGGCAGTCAAAGCCATTTCAGGTCTTAGTCATTTCAAGTCTTAGTTAAAGCAGTCAAAGCCATTTCAGGTCCAACTAAAAGCAGTCAAAGCCATTTCAGGTCCAACTAAAAGCAGTCAAAGCCATTTCAGGTCTAACTAAAAGCAGTCAAAGCCATTTCAGGTCTAACTAAAAGCAGTCAAAGCCATTTCAGGTCTCAGTAAAAGCAGTTGAAGGCATCTCAGGTCCAACTAAAGGCAGTCAAAGCCATTTCAGGTCTTAGTCATTTCAACTAAAAGTCCGTCCAACTAAAAGCAGTCAAAGCCATTTCAGGTCTAACTAAAAGCAGTCAAAGCCATTTCAGGTCTAACTAAAAGCAGTCAAAGCCATTTCAGGTCCAACTAAAAGCAGTCAAAGCCATTTCAGGTCTAACTAAAAAGCAGTCAAGAGCACAGAGTGGAATGCACCAATAGGAAACCTCCTCCCATGAAGCCCAGCTTGTGATGAAATCTGGGATGGTTCAGTGCTATGCGGCGGGAGAGACACTTACACTCCCGGTATGATGGTCTAGATCGCGAGGCGCGTCCGCCCCCCAGCCCCCAGACTCCCCCCGCCCCCGCCTGCGACTCACTGGCGCCCCCTGCTCCTTCTTCCGGCGGTCCTCCTCCTGCTGGCGTCGCTGCTTTTTGGAGAGCACCTCCGGGAAGCCGTCCGGACCGGGCACGGCGGGGCCCACATCGCCCTCCACTACGGGGGACAAACAGAGGAAGTCATCAAGAAAACGCCAATATCCCAGAACACCCCCAAGCAAGCTTCACCTTAAAACTGTGGTGCTCCCAAGAAAACCCCCATTTTTAATGCAAGTTAATTAAACAAAAATATTAAATAAAAAAACTACAGAAAGAAAACCAGCTCAACTACAAATTTCTGTTGCACACAGAAAAAGGATTCATTACTAATCAGTAATTCAATTAAAACGATTACAAAATAGGCAAAGAGAGTGTGCTGGACAATGAATTCAATTGCTTGATTTTAGTTACGTAATAGTCCCCCATTCAGTTTGCCCACAGATCTGCTGACAGCGCCATCAATGCACAAACTCCAGAGGAACAGGAACATGCTGTTAAACGCACCCGCTCCCCGCGAGCGTTCCGCGCGGTCCCTACGCTCCGGGGCGTTAAAGGCGGGCGTGTCTCACTCACGCGGGTAGCTGTTGGGGTCGTACTGGGACAGGGGCTCGTCCTTGTCCCCCTTCAGCGTCCCCGCTCTCAGCTCCTTCTCCGCCTTCTTGCCGGGGGCCTCGACCGGGACGGTCTGGGGGCTGTCCTCGGACTGCTCCACGCTGTAGACCGAGCCGGAGCTCAGCCCCGAACCCGCGTCCTCCTGGCTCCTGAGGGGCCAAAATGAGCGAAACCAAAAAAAAGCACCAATGTAATGATCGACGGCGTTATTTCAACACTGACGGAAGGCACGACAGTCTTGTCCAAAGCCGCTACGCTTTCAGATGTATTCAGTGACCATAAACACCTTAGAACACAACCGCAATTTTCCCTGGGTGGTTAAGTTAACCGCAAACTTCATTTCAATTTTTAATGTCGTTACTGCGATCAACTTTCAATGACGCCAAAGCATCTTTCTTCTTTCCACTTAGCTGGGATATTTCACTTTGGTATAACAAGTCATTTTGAGGAGCTTACTCCAGTGCATTTGCATAGAGTGAATACTAGCAGCATCAGCTGGCCCTGTTAACCGTTAACGGCATCGCCGTTCCTCCCGGGTTGCGCACCTCCCGATTCACTCCCATTCGTTTTCGAGACCTCGCCGAAAAAATTAAGTTTTGAAGCTACAAACTAATGGAGGACAGTATTCGCACTATGCAAATGCAACGGGGAAAGCTCCACAAAAAATCCTTGTGTTGTACCAAAAGTGAACTGTCCCTTTAACAGACCGGTCTTCTCCCAGTGAGACGGTATGTCATAAGTTTAATTTTAGCCGAATTTTAAATAGTCTGCCACTGTACAACGTATGTGTTGTGTGGTAAGCAGTCTGTCCCACAGCTCCTCAGACGTCCGATTAGTCACACGGAGACATTTCACAAGATCCAGCACAAAGAAAGTCAGCGGCAGCAGATGAACCGCTTTGACTCATGCTACGAATTTAACTGGTTTAAAAATAAGTACAAAGTTGGTCTTTCTGGGAAAGTAGTGTTCTGATATTGGACTAAGAAAGAATTATTTTGGAATGAGCCAACAAATGTACAGTAGGAAGGTCCCGTTTAACCCAAAATAAGAATGAACGTTATGAATATTAACTGAATATCAACTGAATGAATACTAATTTCAATCATTCATTCACGTAGTTACGTGCACTGCTCTAACCGAACTCTTCTAAATCAGGCCCTTATTTTTCAGCTATAGGCTTGAATTTCTTTTTAATAGGGATAACGTTATCTCCCCCAGGGGGGGGATCTCCAGCAGGTTTATCCTGGTTTCCCATGGGGTGCCCGTTCATATAAACAGTAAATCTGTCCCTGGGTTGGGTACTGCAGCAATAGCTCCCGAATCTACACCTGGGCCCGAAGGTTCACCTCTTGCTGTTGGGAGACATCCCGTTCTGCCATCCGTCGCCCCTTCCAGGCTTGGTCGAGCCGTCGACAGGACGGGACAGCTTGCTCCCCTCCAGGACGCCGGGGTCTCCCTTGCGGTTCTGCCGGTCCACCAGAGGGCGCTGGCTGGAGAAGCTCCTCTTGGAGAGCTCCCTCTTCTCCCCACCGCCCAGCTCGCCGTGCCCGGAGTCCGAGGGGACGTCGGGCTGGGAGGCGCCGCCGCGCCTGTCCTGCCGCTCGTTGAAGTCGCTGTTGTCCGAGCCGGTCTCCCAGTCCTCCGCCTGGTCCTGGTGGCTCCGCCCCCTGGGGTGGTGCCCGGCGGGCCCGGCCTCCTCGCCGGCCTTGGGGCGCGCCGGCCAGTGGCCGGCGAAGTCGCCGTTGACGTACTCCTCGCCGTTCCACTGCCCGCCGGGCTCCCTCTCCTGCCGCAGGCGGCGGAACCGCGGGGGCTTGTCCTGGCGGGGGGGCCGGCGCCGCCTCAGCGGCCGGTTGTCGGGGTTGTCACCGTCCAGGTAGTAGTCGCCGCCGGCTTCCCCGCCTCGGTCGTCCACGCCGTTTTCGGCGAAGGAGCCCGGGTACTTCTGGCCGTACTTCAGGGGGTCCCGATCCAGGGGCCTCCTCTGGAAGGCTTCCGTCCCGAGCCCGTAACCGTTCTCCTGCGCGGGGCCGCCCCCGAACTGCCCGCCCCTGCCCCTCCAGCTGGACATCTCGCGGGACCCGAAACCCCGGGTGTACCCGCTGTTAGTCAGGCGCGGGGGCAACGAGCGCCCGAAGCCTCTGCCGGCTTTGGACTTGTCTCGGGACTCCCCGCCGCTGCCCTGGTCGTCCGTGTACACCTTGTTGGACCTCCACGAGTCCCGGTTGTCCACCTTCCTGGCGGCCCCGGGCTCGGGGTACCCCGTGGCCTCCCCGTTCTCCGAGCCCTTCTGGCGCCGCCGCTTGGGCAGCTCCTCGTACTCGGAGGTCTCGCTCAGCGTCTCGCTCACGTTGCGCCGCCGCGGCTTCCCTCTCTGCGCCGCGTCCTCCGGCTTCCCGAACTCCCGCAGCCCGCGGCCCCTGCCTCCCCTCGGGGCCCCGACGCCGCTGCCGTAGCCTCCCCGGGGGTTCTCCCCGCCGCCGCCGCGTCCCCCGCGGCCGCCCCCGCGCGAGTTGAACTCGCGGAAGCCCCTCCCCCGGCCCCGCCCTGTCCCTCGGGCTCCGCCGAACGCCTGCTCCTCGTCAATGAAGATCCAGTTGTTCCGGCGCGGGGCGGGTGGCTCCCTGCTCTCCGGCGGGTCCCTGGCCTCCAGCAGGTCCTCGGTAGGGGTGATGGTTTTCTCCACCCTCGTCACGACCGGGGGGTGCTTCTCCTCGGGCGGAGCGACAGCCAGGGCGACCGAGTGACGGGTGCTCAAGGGCTGGCCGGCATCCTTCTTCAGGTCGTACACGTTCGTGAGGACCTCCTTCTCGAGCCGGTACGGGACGGGCTTCTCCTCGGGCTCGGCCTTGGGCTTCTCGTTCTCCTTGTCCTCCACCTTCAGGGCCTTCAGCACCGGCTTCTTGATGGGCCCGGTCCTCCTGATCAGGGTCCTCCCGCTCGGCTCGGGCGGCTGGCTGCCAACGCTGCTGCCGGAACCGGGATCCGACCACTGCGACTGGAGCCCTCCTCCTCCTCCCTCCTTCTTGAGGGGGGCTTCGGCCCTCCAGCAGTCCGGCTCGAAGCCCTTCTCCTTGGAGGAGCAGTCGAACGGCTCCTCCCGCGAGTCGCCGCCGTCCTTGTGGTACCGGCCGTGGACGAACTCCTTGGGCTCGCCGGGGGGATAGTCGCACTCGGCGGTCTGGGACCAGCCCGAGCCGACGGGTGGCGGGGACTCGTCCTGGAGCACGTTCCTCCCGGGCTCCCCGAAGGCCAGGTCCGGCCTCCTGGTCTGCCGGTAGCCCTGGTGGGGGGGCTCCTCAGCCGGGATGTCTCCGAACTCCTTTGCCCTGTCCTCATAGGACTCCTGCTGGGAACACGCCCGCTCACTCCTGTACAAAAAAAAAAGGAATACACTCTGTCAACAGTTCACAGATAACTACAACTATTATGACAGCTGTTGACCATTTTTGACTATTATGCTACACAAAGAAGACGTGAAAAGAGCTCTGAAAACTGCAGATGGTACCATACGTTTTAGGAGCTGATTACTCTGAAGTGCATCTGACACTCAGTACAGCTGCTCTCAGGCAATTTAATTCTGGTGAAAGTAGGCGCAGCTGTGACGCCTTCACCGATACGTGAACAGGTAAGCGAGTGCGCAGTCAGCTGCGGTCTCCCGCCATCGCGGCGGCCGCTCACCTGTCGTCCAAGCGGCTCGTGTCCTTGCCCTCGTGCTGTCGCTGGTAGGGCGGGGTGAAGCTGCGGGTGGGGGCGGGCGGGTAGGCGTCCTGGCTCCACATGGGGTACGGCTCGGCGGAAGGAGCCCGGCGCTCCTGGAGCATGCTGGGATGGCAGCCCTCGTCGGAGGCGGACCCCGGGCTGTTCAGGTGGTCCTGCTGCATCGTGGGCTTCATCATTCCTGGGCCAAAAAAAAAAAAAAGGGTGGAGAGAAGTAAAAAAGGAGGATTCCAAAAAAATTGGCTTTTTTCCCCCCCATTTATTCCCCAGGCTATCACTGCACTGCAGTAACAAGCATACAAGTAAAAGCGCAAGGAAGTTCCCAAAGGTCAATTTTGACTAACTGAAAATCTGTTTGCTCATTTTGAAGACCGGAAACCTTTGCCACAACATAACACCAAGCTATTTCATTTGCACCATTTGAGACCATCTGGAGAAGTCAAGACATTTGTTAGCCAAGATCTGCCCCCCCATTTGCAATCCACGTCCAACATGGAACTAATTTTGCCCAGAGACCACAAAGACGACATTTATAAACTGCAGGTTCAATGGCACAGGCAGCACCCACCTGAAGAATGGACGGGGTTGGGGTAGTAGTCCACGGGGGAGCGCCCCTGGGTCATGCGGGGGTCCATGTAAGGGGGCATCATCATCCAGCGGGGGTCGAAACCCAGCACGTGAGGGGGGTAGTACCCCCGCTGGGCGTGGGCGGCGCTGGACTGGGCGGGGTTCCCCGCTGGCTGCTGCCAGTGGGGCACCTTGTACACCTGGTCCTGGAGGGCAAGAGTTCACAGACCAGCCAATCAGATCAGTCCATATAGACTGAACATAACAGAACATTCCCCTGCCCCCCCACGGAGCCATGTCAAAGTACAATGCCAAAAGGGTGCACGGTAATTTGTTCATCAAAAGTCTAAGAGGAGAAAAAGAACAAATTACCTTACTGAGTGAACTAGGAAAATTGAAGAAATTAATATTCTATACAATTCTATTCAAGGATAAAAACAGTTAAGATCAGAATGTACAAAAGCCAGTTACATAAAGCTAGACGCAATACTCCCAACGAACCCATGCTAAAACCAACCGACCCAGCATACACAAGCCAACAGACAAACATCGTTCCGGCTTTAAAATGGCTGAAAATTATTCAGGATCTACCCCAAAATTTTGCATGATAATTAAGAACCAGCGGATTAAAGAGTTTTCACTGCACTACAAAGACCGTCCAAACCTTTACTGTTAATCTGGAAAACACCTGCTCCTTTTAACACCGTAGCGCCCCATCCGCTCATGCCCTTTAATCCCAGGGGATTATGGGATAAGGAAATTAGCATTGGCTTCAGGGAGATGTCACGGGGCAGGGCGGAGGTTGTCCTCACCTGCTGGTGCTGCTTCTGGAAGCGAGGGGGGAGAGATTTCTGGTACTTCCCGTAGTCGGGAGCCGGGGACGCGGGCCCGGGACCCTCGTCCTCGCTGCGGTAGTTGGCGGGCTCGTCCTCTCTGTAGTCCTGGGCAGAGTACTGCTCTGGGGGAACCTCCGCTGGCTCTGCAGGGGGTCGGAGAGGCTGTCCGATTATTCCCCGAAAGACGCCCCTTCCCGCACCCCAACCTCCAAACATCCTTCTAATGTCACACTACACAGGCTATTGGTACAGCAAGCACCAGACGTGTCCAAAACAAATTTCCTTCGGGACAATAAAGTCTCTTATCTTGGTTTATCTTGTTCCCTACAACGTAATAGATAGTGGAATGCAAATCATAACAACTCTTTATAACAAATTCACACCACAAAAGTTTGAACTATTATTACAACTCAGCCTGATACTCTCAGTACTGCCGTTTTGGTATATCTTTAAAGTTTATTCTTTTTTTCTCAAACACTAGCATTACTCATCCACTGCAGAGCCTGCTTTTTCCAACTTACATTTTCATACTTTCGGAATGAATTTATATGCACATCAAGAATAACCCTTTCGAACCTATGAAAAATTCTGGACTTAGAGGACACCCTCTCAAATTGCCAAAACCAACCACGGAATGTTCTGTCATTACAAAGCACGACATTGACCCATTGAATGGCCAAAAAATTGTCATTTCCACTACCCTTTTTTATGCGCAGTTCAATTGTCAGCAGGGTATTATAATACAAAGCAACTTGACATCCAGAATTACACTACTGTCTGAAGCTCTCGACCGGTAACCTACTCCTACGTTAAAGCCTCTCTCATGATTGACATCCTAAATGACAATTTTTTCCTGCACTGTAATCTAACAGGGCTTTATCGCAAAATTCTTACCGCCTTTTTTTAGTCTTTTTCTTGTCCCGACAGCATCAACGCTTTTCCCAACGTCCATAAACAGCAGGGTGCACTGAAGTGGCATGAAACATCACATCGTCAACTGCGCGACCTTGTGCTGATAGCTGCCCCGCTGTCAACACATAACGGAAGCATTTTCAAGTTCAGTGTTTAGTTACTCTTCAGGTATAATGATAAAGAAGACAAAAAAAGTTGGCATGAACTGGCAATAATTATCACATTCTCGGACGACACAAACCAGGTCAGCAGAGAAAAACCCGCTCGGCGCTCACCTTTGGCACCGTACTGCCAGCTCTCCTGGTGGAGTTTCGGGGAGTCCTTCCCCGGCGGGGAGGGCGGCGGCTCCTTGCCGTCGGCCTCCCGCGGGGCTCCCTCGGCCCGGAGCGGGGGCCGCTCGCTCTTGCCGAACTTCTCGTCCAGCTTCTTGAGCTTCTCGGCGCAGGCGGCCAGGCGCTCCTCCCGCGCGCGCCTCTCCTGCTCCTCGCGCCGCCGCCGCGCCCGCTCCACCGCCTCCGACAGCTCCGGCGAGACGAACTTCCCGCGCGCGGCCGGCCGCGGCTGCTGCTGCTGCTGCTCGTCCTTCTCCTCCGCCGACTCGCCGCGGTGGAGACCGCCCGCTTTCTGCTGGGGGGGGGGGAGCGGACACAACAACAAGCCGGCGCTATTATCCAGAGGGAATCACATCGCTCGCGATCTTCACGGTCACAATCCTATTCGCCAAATCAAATCCGTTTCATTTGTGTGGACCAGACCTGGGTCAAATACGTATTTGTTTTGGATTCAAATGCTTTTTTTTTACGCTTTACTGCTCTTGTCTGGTGTGTTGGAACCAAGGAAATACTTTCAAAAAGTGCAAAACCCCACCTTCTGGTCATATTGGCAGGCTCAATTATGCCAGGCAAGATCAATAGAGCGCAGAAAATTATTTGAAACCAAAAGAAACACGTATTTGACCCAGGTCTGGTATAGACAGAGAACGGTCACAGACACTTTACTGAGCAACACAAGGAAAAACTGGGCAAAAACCAGGCCGGAACCCCCAAAAGGAAGTGAGGTATATAAAGTAAGAGCTGAATATTTGCTCAAGCGATTCCGATCAAGTAACTTGGATCAAGAGTACAACCACAAGCACCCCACCCGGGAATCGAACCCACAACCTTGGACGTGCTAGTCCAGTTCTTTAACCATTTACAGCACACAGCCACCCGTGGACATGGTGGGGGTGGGGCCTATGCAGGGGGGGACCAAGGCTAGATCCCGATCCCCAACGCAGTGTGGGCAATGCAGACTGGCTTACAGAACAGTGCAACACCCCCAACTCCCCTCAACTCCCCAAAATGTGCTTCTGCCTCAGCGATTAATAAAGAACAATGCTCCTCAGCTTCAGGGCAGTTCTTCCCAGCACGTTACATTATTTGGAGATTGAAACACGGCTGGGTAAGAACAATAGGCTAAGTGTTTAGGCGCTGGCGCTAAATTGGCAGTGGTGTCCTGTAGGTAAGTTCAGTTGCGCCCGGTTCATTTTCGGTGGGTCTTACCAGGGCGGGGGCGTGCTCAGCAGGGGTGAACCTGCCGCTGGTCTTCCTGGGGGGCTGCTGGTCCGGGTAGCGGTGGTGTCCTTCGTCCTCGAGGCCGTCCTGGATGTACGCTCCCTCTCCCGAACTGAGGGAGGACTGGCGTTCCCTCCCCTGCTCCCAATCCACCCTGCCCACAAAACACAGGCGTGGTCAATCACCAGCTACTCATCACCACCAGCCAACAGCATCCATCACCAACGACACACCACCACCAAACAACCGCATCAATCATCAGCTACTCATCACCACCAACCAACCGCATCAATCACCAGCTACTCACCACCACCAACCAACCGCAATCACCAGCTACTCATCACCACCAACCAACAGCATCCATCACCAACGACACACCACCACCAACCAACAGCATCCATCACCAGCTACTCATCACCACCAACCAACCGCATCAATAACCAGCTACTCATCACCACCAACCAACTGCATCAATCACCAGCTACTCATCACCACCAACCAACAGCATCAATCACCAGCTACTCATCACGGACTGATAATGTCAGTTACCAGCTGCACGTCACTGACAGTCATGCAGAGGAGGTAAGACTCTGAGGGGTGGTGCAGAGGGGCCAGACCTACCACTTCTTGTTCTTCTCGTTGCACGCGTGCTCCTCCTCGTCGTCGCTGAACTTCAGTTTCTCACTGTAGTCCACTTCCTCGTGGAGCCCTGCGACAGAAGCAGACACGTTTCAGAGGCCCGGAGCTCTCTCACGGGGAGCAGAGCAGCCCCACTGCGACAGCAGCGCTTGCCGTAAGCACAGCCAATCCCACAAGGAGCGAGGAACGCCACTTTCCTTTTCTTTTTTTTCTTCCCCCTAGCACAGAAACTCCTCCATCTGCTCAAGTTTGCACTGGCTGTATCCTCAAACGGCCCCACAGCGGCTCAAGGACGGCCATTTTGGCTCTAAACTGCCAATCCTTTCAATTATTGCAGCCAACAGAATGCAGACTGGCAATCAATTTTCCAAAACTGCATTTAAATGAGTAAATTAGCAAAATCGTGGACAATAAATAACAAGGAGCAGGAACAAGATTCAAGGTTAAGGACATTTAATGTCCTATTTGTGAACCCAAACGCACCGTAACCAAGGAGACCAGGGCAGGCCAATAGCACAGATGAGATGAATTACACAAGAAATACATAAACATGAGGCATACCAACCCCAGGCATGCACGTCAGAGGCAATTTAACACCAAGAAGACAGACGCAGTTTTAATAAACCAAAACCCAAGTGAGTTTAACACACGGACTGGTGCGGATTTAATAAACTGAAACCTGAGTTTAACACCCAGAATACTGTTGCAGTTCTAGCTGAGCTTAAAACCACAACAATCATCTGTGTGTTGAACTCAGGTTTCAGTTTGAACACGCAGAAGCCTGGCACAGTTTTAATAAACTGAAACCTGAGTTGAGTTTAATGCACAGAAGACCATCGTGGTTTTGAACAGACACCTAAGTTGAGTTTAATGCACAGAGGCCACTGTGGTTTTGAACAGACACCGTAGTCGAGTTGCGGTTGTGAACAGACACCGTAGTCGAGTTGCGGTTGTAAACACACACCGTAGTTCAGTTGCGTGTGTAAACACACACCGTAGTTCAGTTGCGGGTGTAAACACACACCGTAGTTCACACACACACAGTCGAGTGCGCGGGTGTGAACACACAGTTCAGTTGCGGGGTGTAAACACAGTTGCGGGTGTCGAGTCGTTCAGTTGCGGGTGTAAACACACACCGTAGAGTCGCGGGTGTGAACACACACCACGGTCGAGTCGCGGGTGTGAACACACACCACGGTCGAGTCGCGGGTGTAAAGCGGCTCACCTGCCCAGCCGTCCTCGCAGTCGTTGTCCAGGTCGTCCAGGTCCTTCAGATCCTCAGGGTTGATGATGGCGGGACGAGGGGCGCGGTCGCCGGGGCGACGGATGGGCCGCGACGAGGGCCGAGGGGGGCCGCGGGTGAAGCGGTTCTCCCGCCTGACCTCTCCGCTACACGGGCAGGGAAGGGAAGGAGCGAGGGAGAGAGACAGAGGGAGGGGGGGGAGAGAGAGAGAGAGAGAGCGAGAGAGAGAGGGAGAGAGACAGGAGGAGAGAGAGCAGAGTGAGACAGAGAGGGGCAGAGAGAGAGCAGAGCAAGAGAGAGGGAGAGAGCAGAGGGGGGGGAGAGAGAGAGCGAGAGAGACAGGAGGAGAGAGAGCAGAGTGAGAGAGAGAGCGAGAGAGACAGGAGGAGAGAGAGCAGAGTGAGAGAGAGAGGGAGAGAGACAGGAGGAGAGAGAGCAGTGAGAGAGGGAGAGAGACAGGAGGAGAGAGAGCAGTGAGAGAGGGAGAGAGACAGGAGGAGAGAGAGCAGTGAGAGAGGGAGAGAGAGAGGAGGAGAGAGAGAGAGCAAGTGAGAGAGAGAGGGGCAGAGAGAGAGCAGAGCAAGAGGGGGGGAGAGAGAGGGAGAGCAAAAGAGCGAGAGAGATTAAAACAGAGGTTAGGAACCCACCTGTAAACCCTTCTTTTTAATGCTCTGCACGTAAAACAACATTTAAAAAAAAAAAAGCATATTAAGAACTGGAAACTGGCTTTTCCGCGAGTTTCCCCAACGCGACCGCGTGAGGCACTTCCTGTGAGGGAAAGGAGGCGCGCGGGGGCGTGGCTTACTTGACGGTTTCGGGGCCGGGGAACGGCGGTCTGAACGTGGGCCGCGCTTCGAATCGCACCGGGGCCACCACGGCCGCGGGCCCGTGGTCCTGGGTCGAGGGCGAGTCCCGATTCTCTTTGGGACACATCTGCAAAGACAGCGGGGTTAAGAGTGCAGCGGGAGCCCCCCCCCCCCCCCGACAGCTACGGGACCTCCCCCGTCAGCTACGGGACCCCCCCATCATCTGCGGGACCCCCCCCATCAGCTGCGGGACCCCCCCCATCAGCTGCGGGACCCCCCCATCAGCTGCGGGACCCCCCCCATCAGCTACGGGACCCCCCCCCATCAGCTACGGGACCCATGTTCACACGCCAACCTATGGGTCACCTTAAACCACACACCACACCACCACACACCCTCACACACTCTCACACTCTCACACTCTCACTCACAGACACACACACACACACACACTCACACAAGCCCGAAGGCAAAACATTCCATTTAACTGCAATCTAAAAGCTAATTAACATGTACCGCCTCAAAGAAAAAAACCATTTAAAAAGCCACTGCCTGTCATCTCATCTGAAAACGCTGAACATAGAACAGTAAAATACAGAACTTACAGTGCAGAACACGCCAATGACAAACAATACCATCACGCCAATTACTACAAACGCTACGGGACTGTTTCAGGAGGCATGAATGCAGGAATTAACGATATGCCTGAGGGCAAACCGTAAGAGCCTTTAACGGACTGCTGCTGCTTTTTAATCTCATCACCACGCTGCTGGAACCCCCAAAGCCCCCCGTGGGGTACTTATGAAGGCAGGGTGCCCCCCCGGGGTACTTACAAAAGCAGGGCGCTCCCACTGGGGTACTTACAAAAGCAGGGTGCTTAAAGTAGGGAACCCCCACTGCAGGACTTACAAAAGCGGGGTACCCCCGTTGGGGACTTAGGAAAGCAAGGTGCCCCCCCCCCTTAGGGGAACTTAGGAAAGCAGAACCCCCCCCCCGGGTACTTACGAAGGCGGGCAGCATGTCGTGGTAGACGGTGGTGGGGTGGTGCTGCTGGTACTGCAGGACCGAGGGGGCGGAGCGCCTGAGGGACAGGGCGGGGCGGAGGGCGGGGTCCTTGGGCTCGGCGGCGGCGGCGGCGGGGGGAGGGGGAGGGGGGGCGGCGACGACGGCGACGGCCGCGGGGGCCGCGGCGGGGGGGGGGGGAGGGGGGGGCCGACGCCTCAGCCGGCCCGCCGCTCCTGGCCTCGGGTTCGGAGGAGAGGGGCGCGGGCGCCGAGGCGGGGTGCAGGTTCCTCCCTCCTCCCTCCCGCCAGCTCGTCACGTCTGCGGGGGGAGAACGGGCATCGTCATTACGGGCCTCCAACTCTCACACGCACACACACACACACACACACACACGCACGCACACACGCACACACGCACACACGCACACACACACACGCACACACGCACACACGCACGCACGCACACACACACACACACACCTGTCACACAACCTCACACAACAGACGCTCACACACACTCACACTCACACACACTCACGCGCACACGCACACACGCACACACGCACACACCTGTAACCTCCAAACAGACGCTCTGCAGTACAAACATGTGGTCTGCATGTGGGTGGGGGGGGTGGGGGGGACGTGCGGCACAGCCCCACGCACCCCCCCACACTCAACCCCACCGCCTCGACACCCCACCGTACCGCGACCCCGTCTCTCTAACCCTCTCCGCTTCACCCCCCCCCCTTTAAATAAACACAAAACGCATCAGGAGGGCCCGTCGCCTGTTCACCTAGTCAGAAACAAGACCAAGGTTAAAACCTAGTATACGGCCGGACCTAAAACACGTGATCCGGACGACCAATGGTGTGTCGGACGACCAATGGTGTAACTTCGTAACTCGGACGACCAATGGTGTAACTTCATCACTCACTCAGTCAGTCACAGACATTCGCGTTTGCAGGGCTAGCTCCGCCGTTGCGGTCCAGCCGAAAAAGGGCCAGATTCTGTTCGTTAAGCCCTTACTATCCTTACGGAACACAAAGCTGTTCCACGCAGGCTCCCGCGGTCTCCGATCGTAACGGCGGCGACAGCGAGCGCGTCTCGTCAGGGAGCTTCGCGTCCCAGGAGGAGGGCCGTTCAGTTCCGCTCCGCGCCGAGAAGGCAGAGCCGGGTCCCCCTTACGTAAGGAGCGCCATCGGGTACGAGGCGAGCGAAACCATGGCGACGGGGCTCGAGGGGAATGCCTGTGCAGGTTCTCCGCGCGCGACGTAAAGCTCAGCCTCTACTGCGCTCGACATCTTACGCGGTTACCCAAATCTGTGTCCGGGGGGGGAATCGAACAGCTTGCCCGACCCTGGTCCTGGAGATCTACTGTCCCTGTAGGTTTTCACTCCAACCCTAACAAAGTGCACCTCATTCAACAGCTAGAGATCTACCAACCTAGAGGTTTCCACTCCAACCCTAACAAAGCTCACCTCACTCTACAGCTAGAGATCTACTGTCCAGGAGGTCTTCACTCCAACCCTAACAAAGTGCACCTCGATCTACAGAGCTGCTAATTACAATCAAGAGTGCTAAATTAGGGCTGAAATGCTAACCTATGGGAGGGTAAATCCCAGGAGCAGGGTCGGGCTGCCCTGGCTAAGAGTATGGGTAACTCACACCAGTCACATTAAAACACTGCACCCCTCGGGTCAGGGGTGTCAAACTGAACCCCAAGCGGGTCAGACTGAACCCCAAGGGGGTCGCGGTGTCCGCAGGTTTTCCTTTCAATCAGCTGCCAGTTAAGGCCTTGAGCACAAGGCGCGTGGATTCCTCAGACGATCAATGACTTAGATGAAGCACTTTGTGCTGAGAACACCCAGAAAACCAGCAGACACCGCAGTCCTCCAGGACCACAGCTTTACACTGGAGCCTTAGGTGTACATTAATGACATTAAGGACGTTCGTTTTGACAAGCTAACACGCTAACATCAACCCCAAGCCCGAGCGCGTCCTGGGGAAGCGCGGCCTCCTGGGAGGAGGCGGCCCCCGAACAGGAAGTGCCTTACTCTGGGGGCGGAGGCTTGGTCCGGGCCCATACGACAGATCGAAGGCGCTTCTTTCCTTGACGGCCTTGTCCTGTTCCCCAGCTGCCTTCAGCGTCGGAAATTCCTCGTGAGAGAAGGGCTGCAGTCGGCTTGAGGCCCTTGAACCTGGAGCAGAGGGGGAAGGGGGGGGGGTGGCAGTAGGTCACGGGTTCAATTCCCAGACGGGACATTACCCTCCAGCAAACCTTAACCTGAACCGCTTCGGAAAATATCTAACTGTACAAATGGATACAGTGTAACAGTGTAAATTGTTCATCTGTTAAATGCCCAAAACGTAAATTAACCTGAAGCGATTCGGGTTAAGCATCTTGCTCAAGGGTGCAACAGCAGCGTCCTGCTCGAGTCCTAGAGTGTAAGTGCGAATGCATCCCTGAGCAGGGTACTTAACCTGAATCGTAAAAAAAAAAAAAAAAAAAAAAAGAAGAATCCGAAGCATAAAAAGGATGAGACTGCGGGGGTGTCAGTCAGCATCGTCATAGCAACAGCGAGCGAGGCGAGAGCTTCTGACCGAACTGGCTGTGGATGCAAAGGTTAAGGACCCCTGCTTCTCACCATGTTGATAATTACGGTGATGAAAAATTTACGTCCGTTTACCTGAAAAGACGACCCACAGGCTTCAGAGAACTCGTGACATTTACCCGCACAGACCAACAATTACAGAGCCAAGCGTTACTTTCGAGTGGGGAAGCGATTCATCTCTTCCCCACTCTACGGACTACATTTTTCCATGCTGTGAAATTTTAAAACCGAAACGCATGAACAAATTTAAAAAAAACAAAAAACATTAGATTATAAAAGAAAGGACAGAACGATCTGACATTAAGTCCACCCACAGCGTTTGGGTTGCAGTCTCGTTACAATCGAGTGCACATGGTGTGGGGGGGGGGGGGGGGGGGGGGGGAGGGAAGAATGAGGGGGGGGGGGGGGGGGGGGGGGGGGGGGGGGGGGGAGAAGGGGGAGCTACGTTTGACGGACAGACACTCACCATCTTGTTCTACTGCCTTTCCGTTTAGTTGTGCCCATTGCTTTGGTCCACCAGTGTTTGTGTTCTGCGGGGGAAGCCACACCAGAAAAGGAACGTTAGTAACGAGCAAGACGACACCGATGATGATGATGTCACCACGCGACACGTTCCTGAGGAAGGAAGGCTTTGGCTGAAACGCCGGCCCGTTTTATTGCGCGGTTCAGTTTATACCGAATAAAGAACAGGGAGAAAAGCACTTTTGCCCTCGAGGGCCCTTGCCTTATTTTATACGGATGTTTCTGGATTTGCACCCACCTTGTTTGGTAATCTGTTTTAAAATTGTTCACTTGTCCTCAGAGGACCACCTCCAGCTTTTTTATCACCACAAAACACAGAAATGTGCTACAAAATAGGGGAAGGGGTGAAGAGGAAACAGATTTTTGTTTGAAAAAACCACCACTCAATTGTCTTTTGCCTTGTGTTGCTATTGGCAACGGCTCCAGAGTGGACCGCTGCGTTTTGCCGAAAGTGGCTACGTTTCTCTGCCACCACCTACCCTGCTGTTCGAGAAACGGAACCAACAGCAGGACTGGTATGGCCTTCGTAACCCGCGGCAACAGTAGGCCTGGTACGGTGTTCGTAACCGACGGCAACAGCAGGCCTGGAATGGGCTTCGTGACCCACGACAACAGCAAGCCTGGTTCGGGCTTCGTAATCACACAGCAACTGCAGGCCTGGTAACGGCCTTCGTAACCCACGGCAACAGCAGGCCTGGTAACGGCCTTCGTTACCCACAGCAACAGCAGGCTTGGTACGGGCTTCGTAACTCGCACAGAAACCGCAGGCCTGTTATGGCCTTCGTAACCTACAGAAATAGCAGGCCTGATGCGGGTTTCATAACCCTCGGCAACAGCAGGCAGGGTACAGGATTCATAACCCTCGGCAACAGCAGGCAGGGTACAGGCTTCATAACCCACGGAAACAAGCAGCCATGGTAAGGGCTTCGTAACCCACGGCAACAGTAGGCCTGGTACAGGCTTCACAACCCATGGCAACGGCAGGCCTGTTACGGGACAAGTAACCTGCGGCAACAGCAGGTCGCATTTGAGTATCCCGGGGCAACACAAACGGACCCTCCTTGGGTCTCCACTTTTCCCTCTCACGGTTCATCGCTGAGCTCAGTGAAAGCTTGAGCAGCCGAGACCAACCTAGTGACATCACAACCTAGATCGTTCCAATACTAGTAGCTAGTAGCTGCAAAAAAAAAGCCAAATT
The DNA here is from genome assembly GCA_025169545.1 of Anguilla japonica. Lineage (NCBI taxonomy): Eukaryota > Metazoa > Chordata > Actinopteri > Anguilliformes > Anguillidae > Anguilla > Anguilla japonica. Next base: position 36,451,596 of record CM045896.1, read on the forward strand.
TGATCTATTTTTCCAGCAAATACAAGTGATTTTCTCATTTGAAAGGGGCGCATCTTATCGGAGGTCAAATGCGAGCGAAGCAGAGTGGCGTTAGCGGGAGCCTAGCGTCCCTGCTAAAGGCGCGACCGGCAGACCCACCTCCTGGCTCGCTAGCAGAGTCGGCTTCTGAAGATTGGAGACAGATTTCTGAGAAGGCAGCGGAGGCAGCGACTCCAGCGGCTGTGTGGTTGATGCAGTAGAACTGTGGGGCGAGGGGGGGGGGGGGGGGGGGGGGGGGGGGGGGGGGGGTGGGGGGGGGGGGGGGGGGGGGGGGGGGGGGGGGGGGGGGGGGGGGGGGGGGGGGGGGGGGAAGAGTCAAACCCAGGGCCGTGATCGCAGCCGTGCAGGCTACGATACGAAGGCTAATAAATCACACGCTCCCTTTGAAAAGCTAATGCACATTTAAAATACTATTAAATAAAAAATGCTGATTTTTTTTTGCAACCCACAGCATATCCAGGAAACCATACCCCCCCCCACCCCCATTACTGCACACAGTTAAAAAAAAAAAAAAAAAAAAAAAAAAAAAAAAACCAAACATCTTATAACCGGCATCACAAAGCATTTGTGCAAGATGCGGCCCTTTCTCCTGTTCACGATTTACGTGTATGAAATCCGTGGGCTACCCAGCTTCAAAATCCCGCTGCCTGTCCTGTGACCCCAGGAACCGCCGCAGCGTAGGAGAACACGACAGAGCGCTCGTTTACGAACGCGCTCGCCTCCTCTCCTTACACGGGCGCGACAGGCGTGCCCGAGACCAGCGCCAGGGTCTGCACATCCTCGTCTGAAGAACATTCTTACAAAATCACAACTGATCTACACAAACCAGATACTCAACAAGATCTGCAGATATTCCACAGAAATTAAAGCACGGGTAGCTGCACACTTACAAAACCCGCCCGATAAATTTAAATCGGGAAAAAAAAAGGAAAATACTTCCAGCAGATCTCGTTTCTGCCTATCCCCTGTGCCTCCAGAAACAGCTGGAAGATCTACCAAGCATTTTTATTTATTAATTTATTTTTGTTACTGATATTTATATATATATATTTTTTTGTTACAGATAACATTCCTGCCAGACTGAGTGTGTGAATAAACGGAATCTGGTTTGGTTTGTCCACGGAGGCTGTGCTGCACTAATAAACAGGTGAGAAGCACAGGGCAGTGTTGACTGTTGAAGCGCAGTCCTCACACAGCACATTTTACAGGCTGTTCCCTGCGCCGAACACCCCATCCTCCAGCGTGTCCTCGCCGCCGCCGCCGCCGCTGCTGCCGCCGCCCACACACAGGAACACACACACACACACACACACACACACACACACACAGGTACATACACACTCGCACATACAGACACACACGGGTACACACACACAGGTACATACACACTCGCACGGGTGGGTACACACACACACACACACACACACACACACACACACACAGGTACATACACACTCGCACGGGTACACACACACACACACACACACACACACACACAGGTACATACACACTCGCACATACAGACACACATGGGTACACACACACAGGTACAGCACAGGCTGGCTGCAACACCTGGGGTTCACACACATGCATGTATACAGACAGACAAACTCACGTGCACACAGGCTCACAAACAAGCACATACGCGCGTGCACACACACACACACCCATTTCACTAGACTCTCTCCTCACACACTGAAAATTAAACATTCAGAGGTAACCGTAGAGTCCACCCACACAAAGCACCGCAGACCGACCGACTGACCGACCAACTGACCGACCGACTGACCACCCCCCCCCCCCCCCCCCCCCCCCCACCCCCTCTCCCTCTCCCCCTCCCCTCACCCTCACCCTCACCTCTTTTGATCTGGTTGTTCCTGCTTGTTTGCCCATCCTGTTCCGTCTTTGGGCACGATAATCACATTGGGGTCGTTTCCTTTGTTTTCGGACTTCAGGCTCGGGAGGTGCGCGGGGGGGGGCATCCGCCGGGCTGTGGCAACTTTGCCGAGACTCTGCAGGCCATGTCGAGGAACAACTGCGGAAAGAAGGGGGGGGGGGGGGGGGGGCAAGTTAAACCAGGCACGGTCCCGTGTCACGCAACAGCCAAACCATAGGCCCAAACAAGCCATTCAGCTATACCACAACCCTCATGCCTCCAATAGCACAGGAGGGGGAGGGACCAACATCACGGCATTAACATGCAGAAGAGGGAAACTACGCGCTTTTAAAATAAATATGAATATCAACTTTGTGAATAGTGACAATTGAGTTTAACACAGCAAGTGAACACGCACACAGCGAACGAACCCCGTTTCCACAGAAAACGAACCCCATGTCCACAGCGAACGGACCCCGTGTCCACAGCGAACGAACCCCGTGTCCAGAGCAAACGAACCCCGTGTCCAGAGCAAACGAACCCCGTGTCCACAGCGAACAAACCCCGTGTCCACGGCGAACGAACCCCTTCCACAGCGAACGAACCCCGTGTCCACAGCGAACGAACTCCGTGTCCACAGCGAACGAACCCCGTGTCCACAGCGAACGAACCCCATGTCCACAGCAAACAAACCCCGTCCACAGCGAACAATCCCCGTCCACAGCGAACGAACCCCCTGTCCACAGCGAACGAACCCCCTGTCCACAGCGAACGAACCCCGTGTCCACAGCGAATGAACCCTGTGTCCACAGTGAACGAACCCCGTGTTCACAGAAATTGCAGTGCAAAGCTTCGTGAGGCGTCTTACCTGTAGTTTTCTGAGTTTCTATTGACTTTCCCTTGTACTTATCAAACAAGCTGAGCGAGGAATACTTGCTTTTCCCATCCTTGGACTTGGAAATTTGCCCTAAACGATCGGACATTGCGATGAAATGTCATCGAGTATGGAAGTTTTTCTTTGCTCCTCTTCCTATGGGCCTTTGTTTCTGTGGAAGACAGAGAGACAGCTTTTTTTTAAAAAAAACGAAACAGGACAAAAAGGGTTAGCAAACAAAACAACAAAGCTTAATGTGCTTAATACTCTATAGAATTTGCATAATAAAAACCACCTGGCATTAATATCCAACGACATTAAAGGAGTATTCACACGACAATTGCCTCTGAGTAGAACAAGACATCTTACCCAACAATAAACATTCAAATTTTCACAAAACAGCTTAAATTTAATGAGTTCGAACCAAGGGAGAGCTGTGCCCAGTGCAACAGAAAAGCATGCCGACAGAAAACAAAAGAAAAAGAAAGATTTGAGACCTCTAGAATTTAAAAAAAAAAAAAAAAAAAAAACCCTGTTCGGGGCTACAACCGCCACAACCTTACGAGTTTCCCTGAAGCTGAGCAGTTTCCCCTGACTGACTCTCCCGGGCCCCAGGATAATATCTCCAAAAATAAAAAAAAAAGCGAACACGGGGTCACTGGGTTTCTGCAGACTTCAGCGAGGGCCTTTAAAAATATCGCATTCCACCGAAAGTAAACCTCGCGGAGAAAGCTGCCGATTCATAGAGGAAACCGAAAAATGTCCATTTAATTACGCAGCCGTGAGGAGCTGCATTTAGCAACCTGTGCTGACGGCTTTTCTTGAGCCAAACCGCCACCGCCGGCCCCCTCCCCCCCCACCCCCCCCCCCCCGACATATCTATCAGATTTCCACGCTTTCATAAAATGTTTCAGATTAAGGCTCAGAGAAAACGCGCCACTGGTAGCGCATCCGTCAGAGCAATGAGGTAAAATTACCAGGTAAATTCTGAGATGGACCAAAGTTTCAATGACCCCGAGGTTTAACCATCTGGGGGGGGGGGGGGGGGGGGGGGGGGGGGGGGGGGGGCTGGAGGGGTACAGGGCTGGAAGCCGGAACTTTAACGGCTTTGATGGCGCCAATAAGAGGGCCAGTCGGCTGTGCCCGTCGGCCCGCCCCGAGGGCCGCTCCTGGGCGACGGGCAGCCGTCCGGGGGGTCCACCAGCCGACCCCAGAACCCCCCCAGAAGACGACAGCAGAGGGATGCCCCTCTTTGGGCTGCTCGCAGGAAGTACATCACGTACCTTCCGTGGCTAATGAGTAAACAACCATATTTTTCTGGCAACCTAAGCAGTTTACTCATTAACGCAGTTTAAAATAGGCACACTTTTGGTTGGGGGGGGGGGGGGGGGGGACCTCGACACACGGAAAATATGCTTCCGGACAAAATCCGAGATATTGCCTTGTTTAACGGAATATTAGTATTAGAGGCAAGGCTTAATGCATGCATTGCCCACTGGTAGGAACCTCAGAATTTGATCCCCAAAGACGTTCTTTGACACGTGCAAGCGTATGTTTAATTTGTAAAAGCCAGGAGTGAGCACTCATTTTAGTGTGTAGAAGACAAACCTAATAAAATGACCTGTTCTCCCATCTACACACTACTGAGCTAGTCCTCATGATGGGTTTTAAAATACCCTTAAAAGAATGGCATAAATGCAGCCAAGTGAATTCACTATATGTATATGTGTGTGTGCATGTGTGTATGTATGTATGCGTGTGCGTGTGTTAATGCGGGCATAAACACTACTATTGAATAACATTTATTGTGCACCCCTACCCAAGCCAAAGAAAATCATGGGGTCTAATTCTAGACTTAAACCCTTATTCACCATTTCTGTGGCAAAAACCAGTTTAATTATATGGCCAGACCACGGTGGGGAGACCGGAGATTCTAAAAGATAGCATGTAAATGTATATGTCAATCAAGAGATGAAATGCCATGAAAATTAATGTGAAGACGCAAGGGTTTTTGCGGAAGCATTCACACAAAAAAAACAAAACTTTCTAGGTTTGCATAACACTGGGACAAACCGGGAGGGGGTCTTATCCAAAATGGAGATCTCATGTTCAACGGAACATACTGGTCAATATATTACAACATGGAGACGTCCACATCTCTAATACTAGACGTTAAATGTACAACATGTTCCGTCGATGTTTCAAGACATGCTTGTAACAGTAACGATTACTATTTGCATCAATTCATATAAAAATGCATCTGAAAAATAAATTTCGAGTTTAAAATGTCAACGTTAGCCGGCCTACTCCACAGTAGCTCACCTTGGTTGCCCTGGTCAACCAAACATACAAGAATCAGACCATTTTTGTGGACATTTTTCAGCCATTTTACCCCATGACAGCTGCGCCTTTGTACACTTGAAGCACATCAATAGGAAAGACTTGATTAACTAGCCACGCAAGATCAAATTCAGGAACTGGCTTGTGATTTTTACTCATTTACGTTAGCAAGCTACTAGCAATATCCACAGGGCTTAAACACCCCCACTCCCCCCCAGCTAACATTAGTGATCAGGGAACAGATGCTTATCCCCGTGATAAAGTCCCCGTTCGGGCTGGGGTGATATACGGGACAGTGAGTTTCCCCTTGGGAATAAAACGGGCTAATCGCCTGAACACTGACACCATTCCTCTGGGATAAGGGTGTTAGCCAGCTAGCTAATATAGCTAGAGGAGCTCCGGTCCTGAAATGCTCCCCGTTGCGCTTGCGACCGGATACCTAGACTTTCACGTCCATTTTGTCATTCCCGAAGGCAGGATCCAACCAGCTCGCTGGCGACGGAGTTCAGCAAAACACCGACTGTTCTGTGTACGAACACGAAGAGCCTTTAAAAAAAACACTGTGCAGGCACTAGCAAACCAGTCAGAAAACACCGTTAACAGACAGAGCAATGACGGATATAGCGTTAGCTACCTTGGGTAACCAATGCTAGCTAATGTTACGCCATTTCAATTTACGGGTGCACAGTGTCCTTTATCATATCCATATTTATCTAGACAGCTAAATTAATAACGTAATCAACACCACCAATACAAGCTAGTTAGCTACTTAGCTGGCTCACATTCTCACACTGCAAGACTTAGACAATTTCATACAATTTTGTCTTCCGGCTGGGTAACAATCTCGACCTTGTAAAACATATTTCAGTAACTAAACTATGTTGGTTTATCTACGTGGGTCAATGTGAGCTAGTTCACGTTAAAATCAAAGACTAACCGATGCGAAATTCAGATCAAAATGGCACAGATTAGTTAGGTAACTGGTCAGAAAGCAAAGCATAGAAAACCGATGGTGCTTCTCTCCTAAGGGAAACGCGCCGTCTCAATTTATCACTATTCTTTCAGTTTTCGGATGTTGGACAACAAATGAGTTTGTTAACGTAAGGTTATCTAAGATTGTTAGCCAACGTTATGTAAATGTGCTCATAATGGCAGATCTGACTAGAAACTATTTATCAGGCTAACGTTAGCCGTACACCAAGGCCCTCATAAAAACGAAATCAGGCGTTAGGTTCGCGATCAGCCCGCTTGCCTTAACAATATTCCCAGTATATGCAGCTTGATTTGGACTGCGCTACAGTACAACATCGGGAAAAATAAACACACATTCAACTGGATAACCATAAACGCAGAACGTAAAGCTAGCGTTAGCCTCACCAAGACAGGAAAAGTCCGCAGATATTCGCCGTGTTTCAGGATGAAATATAGCTGCTCGGCTAGCACGACCCGAAACGCACATCCAGCTTAGCCTAGCTTACTATAGCCATTTCACAGCAAAACAGTTGCGATTTCGCAACCGTGCGGGCAGCTAATCAGCTAGCACGTCAGCTATCACTAAAGATTAATCGCGATTAACACAGGATAAGGTTAAGGGAATTACAACAACTTACAAAAAAAGACTTTAGGACGAAGACACCGTTGTTGCCTGAAGCCCGGAAACCTTATTTCGCAAAACAAAACTGCAGATAGGAAGCTAGCAAAACCGACTACATTAGATTAATAAAGTTTCGAGCCGAACCCCCAGAGTGCAAACATGCACCGTCAAGATCACAATACTAAATAAATACTTGCCTATGAAAAAACGGTAGAAATTGCGCAATTATGGCCCAAACCTGCCGTTTTTCCCTAAAAAGCGAGAAGCGCGGAAGAGAGGAGACGGCTAGCTGTGCTGATTAAAAATGGCTGCTGCCAAGAACAAAGCAACAATGAAACTGGCGAGACGAGGCTCCATTAAACCCCGAAAAGCCGTCCACATCAACACCGTTACCGAGCCACAACTCACCGGTCTCACGGAAAAATGTTGGATCAGATCAAATACAACGAAGCTTTCCCAGTACACAGGATCACTTTAAAGGATGGATGGAGATTGTTCTCCTGTTTCTTTCCGTGTTTATTCTCTCTAGGCTCCCTGCAATACTTTGACTGCTTGTGTTTTTAAAGGACCTAACCGGCCTTGGGAATCCCTGCTCTGGGCTGTGGTGTCGCTGTCTCCTGCTACACCGCTGCGTATGAAAGTAACAGCGCCCCCAAATACTGCATGTTTACGGCTCCAGAGCTCACTTCCGTGTGACAAAATAAATAAATAAATAAATAAATTACAAAAAATACGCATTTCACTGTGAAATATTATATGTGTATGCTTTTGCACGTATAGGCTAGTATGTCTTTTTAAATAGTAGATAAATAAACATTTTCTTTATTTATTTTTATTTTATTTTATTTTTAGGAAAATGCTCTCTTGGACAAGAGATATTGATTACACTGAAAATACAGCTAGACGTTGTAAAGAATAATTATATTTTTCCCCCAGGAAAAGATGACTGTGTACCAACTCGCGCAGCAAGGAAAACATGTACATATCCTAGAAAAAAGTTAAAATATTTACATTTTAACATATACAAGTGTGTCTTGGATGAGAAAAACATGTGAACATAGTTTCAAAAATATTATTTATTTGTATGTCATCTTCAATGAACAACAGGTTTCAGCATGGTAGAATACAGTGAGCACCATGGTTCATTGGACAGTAATACATTTTTTGTTATTTTGGTTCTGTACTCTAGCACTTTGAGATTGAAAGGATACAGTGATAATGAGGTTGAAGTGCAGACTTTCAGCTTTAATTTGAGGGTATTTTCATACATATCGGATGAACCGTTTAGAAATTATAGAACCTTTTGTACATGGTCTTCCCATTTTAAGGTACTACAAGTATTTGTTGAATTGGCTTCACAGATGTGTTTCGTTAGGCAGGTGTATTCATTTGTGTCGTTAGTGAATGCAGAAGAGAGCTGTTGATGTCTAGTCTTGATTCTAGACTTTGCAATTACCTTTGGAGATTGTTGTTGGGGTGTGACAACATGAGGAAGACAGCAGTGTCGATGCAAATTAAGCTGGCCGTCATAAGGCTCAGAAATGAAAATCAATCAATCAGGAAATCAGGAACATTGCAAAAACCCTGGGCATGCCCAAGTCAACAGTTTGGTTCACCACTAGAGTACAGAACCAAAATAACAAAAAATGTGTCACTGCCCAATTAATTATGGCACTCACTGTATATGGTTCTTGATATTATAACCAGAGACACATATCCCCTACAGAGGACAAAAATGAATTGTTGGAAAAGTACAATGTCTCCATAACCATCATATAAAAAAGCATACATACGTCATCCAGCGCAGAAGATGGTAATTTATTTGTGTGTCATATAATTTTAGCTGCATATAAATTATCAGCAAATTGTGAGAGATTATCAAGGTCGTGTTCTCTGCTGATGTTTAAAAAATTTTTTTAAAGGCTTGTGAAACATCTGGAGGGCCACTGTGTCTGCAGGTATTTATGGTTTCCTTTCAAGTCAGCCAATTAAAAGAATTAAAAATTAAAAAGTCTTCAGGACAAAGTGTGTGAACTCTTCAGCCAATCGATGACTTGAATGATCCTCTGGTGGCGAAACACCAAAAAGGGCAGCCCTTAGGCGTCGAATTCTGTCAGGCCTAGGGCAAAAAAAAGAGCGGGAAACTGACAGCATGTATTCTGTGTATATTGGTCTCTCGTATATTGGTGCACAAAAGGTTATTTCTATTTCGGTACATGCGACATGTTCAAAGACAACTGACCCCAAAATTTAAACCGACCCAAAATCAGGAAGGGACAAGATGCTTCTCGGTAGTAGGTCTATGGCTGTCTGGCATGATTGTCCCACACAGGTGACTAACTAGCTGACTAACTCTGGACACATGAAATACCTGTTATAATGTGAAGCAAGGACACATTGCTTTTCACTTAAAATGTTGACTCTCCTTAATTATGAGGCTATATGTGACACACGGGCTATTCATCCCAGTCAACGAAGAATATTCCTTAAAACTACATTACAATTAGCAAAAACAAACGTGATTTCCAGTTGATCTCGCCATCCGGTTAGGCGGGCATCCAAATTACTTGCGCTGAACCGTTTTCAGGGCCGCAAGCCCACCCCTTAAATTTCTGTTTTTTTAATTAGCTTTGAATTAGCCCACTAGCCCTGTTTTTATTGGCCGTCAGAATATTAAACCGCCCCTCTCCCACGGAACATAAGCCCTCAAATCATATCCAGGTCTTTCTCCACCAGTGCTATTGGTAATGCACAATTTTAGCTGGTGCAGAGGGCTAACAATCTCACAGTAGGTGTGTCCCCCCCGTGCTGATTGATTGGCACGAGCAAGTGAAGAGAACACAGTGCATTTTTGCTCAGTGACAATAGTACTGCAATCATATGGTTCGATTTTTTTGTTTTGACCTGCTTTGCCCATAATTCCCGTGCTTTGCTAGAAATGCAGCTCATCAGTACATTAAAGTAAGAGAGCACATTGATTTTTTTTCAAAACCTGTCCGCTGTAAAGCAAAACAACAACAATTCAAAGAGTATTCCCTACATGCCAGCCAGATCCCTCCGTTCTGCTACCTCAGGACGCCTGGCACCTCCCCCTCTTCGCACCTGCACTTCCAGAACACGTCTCCTGTCTGTTCTGGCCCCACGATGGTGGAATGACCTCCCCGTGGAGGTCAGAACAGCTGAGTCACTGACTCATTTCAAACGACGACTGAAGACTCACCTCTTCAGGCTGCGCCTCTCCCCATCCCTCCCTACCCCCCTGTAAATGACTGTAAGCTTAAGGTTGTAACTAGGCAGCTGTTTCGTAGGTGACTTAGTTGCATTAACTGTCTTAACGCAGTGGAGAAGAGAAAAAAAAAATACAAGCAGTAGCTGTTGCCGTTCTCGTTGTGTTAGTGTTAATCAGTTTAACCTTCAGGGTCCAAGTTGAACTATGCGGTTGTTCCCTGCACTTGGACCGGTACTTCTCTCTAGGGTTTTCGTCATACTTGTTCCTGGTTATGGTTATACACTTTGTTGTACGTCGCTCTGGATAAGAGCGTCTGCCAAATGCCTGTAATGTAATGTAATGTAATGTAATGTATTCGTGGAGCAGTCAGCCCTGACAATCTCATTAATGATACAGCAGGCTCCTTAAAGACCTCGGGCAATCAATCAAATTGTTTCCCATGGTTTTTTTTTTTTTGAAATGATCATGACAACACAACAGATGAGGATACCACTCCAGGAGCCTGATTCAGTGGTTTCAAAGATAAGTTTGTGAACAATTAGGCGAAATACAGCTTCAAATCTCCGTCTCTGGGTCACCAAGAGGTCCGTCCTGCTGGCTTCATTTTAGTGATGCGGTCCACGGCCTGGTGTTCAGTTCTGACCACGCCAATGCTGAGTCAGTCTGAGGCTGTGTGTGTAAGACTGTGTGTAACTGACTGCAAAATTGCTGGAGAGGCAGGGTTTTTGTCAGTTGGGTTGATCCTCTCTCATCACTTAGGAGTGACTCCTTAGCTAAACCCTGTTTCACGAAGCAAGATTACTGAGTTAGCTGGATAAAGGCGCTGAGTAAAACCCGCAACCCTCCCAAATCTGGAAGATGGACTGAAGTAAAAAGAGCTGTCCTGGGTTTTACTCAGCAAAGTTATCCAGCCACTCACCCACCCCCCCTCCCCAGGCTTTCAGAAACTCCCCTGATTTTTTGGGCACCCAGAGCCAGCTGATTGGTGGACCGATGAGTGAAAATAAAGAGGTAACCAGCAGCAGTGGCAGAGCTTGGGAGATGATGTCACAGTAGGGCAGGGCGGAGGTGCAGTATAGTGGTTAGGGAAGTGGACTTACGACTACAGGGGTGTAGGTTTAATTCTGTGCTGCTATTGTTATCCTTGAGCAAAGCAATTCACCAAATTGGCTTCAGTAAAAATATCCAGCTGTATAAATGGATAGTATGCAAAAGAATGTACTCCGTGTAAGGCAAAAAAAAGAGTTAAAAAGTAAAATTTATGTATTCATTTGCAGTGGTTGGGTGGAGTCTGCACCTATTTTTATACGATCTATGGTCTGCACCCATATTGAAAAGGGTCACACCATCAGGAATTATGGCTTCACCATGCTCTTCTGTTCAACTAGAAAAAAACAAACAAGATGGCTGACACAAACCATGCATGGTGAGGATTCTGACATTCATCATGACATTTGTGGCAAAAATGACACGTTTGGTCAAATTTGAAAAACTATGCCTGCTTTTAAAAATTCGAACAGGAAAACAATTTTGCTGAGGGTGCCTTCATTTTAGGAGCGTGAAAGTCCATAACCAAAAGAGCATTGAGAAATAGAGTGCTCGCTGAACCTGTCCATGGCAAGCATAAATCACAGGTCATGTGATGTCAAAACCCCAGGGATGCAAGTAATGGAACTCTTTCACAACAGTCAGAGGTGCAAACAGAAGAAGATTATTATTATTATTATTATTATTATTATTGTTGTTGTTGTTGTTGTTGATGTTGTTATTACTATTATTATTCTTGTTGTTCTTGTTGTCATTGTTATTATTGTTAATAGTAGTAGTAGCATTAACAGCAAAACAATAACTGCAACAACAACAACAACAATAATAATAATAATAACAACATCAAAAACAATAATAATAATAATAATAATAGTAATTATTATTATTATTATTATAATAATATTGTTAATAAGTAGCATTAACAACAAAACAATAACTGCAACAACAACAACAACAACAACAACAACAATAATAATAATAACGGCAACATAATTTGTAATGCACCCTTCACAAAATGCTTGCCACCCAAAATGCACGGAATAAATAAAAGCAATAAAACAGAAAGCTTCTGAAAAACAAGAAGGAGGAGGCGACCGTGGCCGCTTAGGAGAAGGAAGGCCCAGGAGGGAACGAGTCTCGTGCCGTTTTTGGAAGCGTGTGCGTGTCCGCGCCAGGGAAAGGGTCAGCCCAGGCAAAGACCCCCCCCCCCAGGGGCTGTTTCCAGTGGAAAATACAAATGGTTTGCTGCAGGCTTCTGAGAGAGCGACGCCTATGCCAACGCCACACATGAGCCCTGTGGCCCCCCATAGCCGTTTCTAACCTCTCTCACCTCAACTGACACATCTTATGAACATACATTATCTCACATTTAAAACATTCATTTGACCAGTAGAGTCCAAAGGCAGGACTGTTTATGTGGATAAGTATGCATAAATAAGACGATAAACCAGCCATATAACATACCCGAAGTAAGTTTGTAAAACACCTCAAGGTCTTGATATATTCATAAAAATATCTCAGGTGAAAAGTCCATCTTAAACTAACCTAAACTGGTCAAGCTGGTTAAAGCTGCATTTTCGACTCAGCAGTTCACCTGCTGACCAGCCCATATAGTCAGCTAGTCCACTAGCATTGACCATTTGGCTTAACCAGCTTTGTCCAGCTTTGTCCAGCTTTACCAGTTTGTCCAGATAGAGACCAGCTTTGACCAGCCACAGACCAGCTACGGCCAGCTAGGAGTATCGAAATTACAGTTTAAACCATCTTCAACCAGCTTAGTATCCCAACTGGTCTCAGCTGGAATTTTCAGTAGGGATAACAGGTCACACTTAGGAAAGACTACATAAATACCTCACGATATTTATGTGACAACTGACCTGTAATGATTACTACTAATGGATGATAAACCAAGAGAGACATAAGCGCAAATTTCTTCAGACCTGAGATAAACCCCTGTAATATACATGGAAATATAAATCACTTTTTCTCATCATTAAGTATAATTTGTACACCATTGTTATAGTTTCAATGCATGAGCCATACCTTGCCTCTATATAATGGCTATATGTTGCTTCGAAAAGATGACTTGATTTCTTCTAAAGCAAGATATCAATTTTGATTATGATAATTCATATAATGCATTAAACCCATACTTACCAAACCATCCCCAAGATAAGTCACAAAAGGTTTTTTGAAATTCCAGACATTAGCTGTGAACTAAAGGTGATCATGAACTTGCTACAAAGGCACTTCCCAGGGTCTGGAATAGTCTTCCAGACAAACTCAGGACCTCAGAGTGTCTCATATTTTAAATTCTTTGTTTCTGTTTTTCCAACGGATTTTCTTCTTAAAATCTTTTTTTAAAAGTTTATAGAAAAATCTAATTAGATTTCAAACCAATTTACATTAAAATCAGTGTTTTACAATGGCCTATTGTCACTGAAAAATCAGGATTAATCAACATTAAGTAAAAATAATACTGGCCAAGAGCAAAACATTTTTTAATCAATGCTGCCCCCTGCTGTTTGAATTATAAAAAAAACAATTCCTCACATTCAGTTTTTTCTCACGAAGATACATGTTTAAAAACAGCAGAGGTGGGTAACCCGGCTTCAAAGAGTAAAAACACTGACCATGTATTTGCTCCACCACCATGCACTAAACCAGCTGACTCTAATTAGCATAACTCTTCAGCATGATAGGACACCTAATTATTGTAATCAGCTGGTTTAGTGCATGTTGGCGGAGCAAATACATGGTCAGTCTTTTTACTCTTTGAAGCCGGGTTACCCACCTCTGAAAAACAGTGTGAAAAATGTGTTTCTGACGCACAATATTCATATACAGCACAGAACTGGCATGCGAAGGCAACACATGAAGTTGTAGTTCACATTACTTAATACTGTTTGGTGTTTAATGAGTTCATTTAATTAGTCCTCACTTTTACAGGAACAGATGTGGCCTACAGTCTCTTGTGTCCAATATTAAAAATGAGTAAATACTCAAATGTATCAATAATTAAAAGTATTCACATGTTATGTAGTGGAAATTTTTTGAGACTCCCCATGATTGTGACAGCATCACATGACAAAGTTAGGATGGATATTCCTATCAATGTTGGGCAAAATGTTTCCTCCAAAACTCTTAATGCTTCATGATAAAATATATAACAAGTATAATCATGTACTAACATAATCAAGATATAATCCATTTAATCCTATATAAGTAGTTGTAGATAAGCTTATGGAAATGCAAGAAACCACAGTATTCACTGTAGAAAAAAAGAGCAAAAGAATGCAGTAGACTTAGAAGTTGAATTTACATATGTACTCACTCAGCAGAAAGACTGCTTACTCTGGAGATAAGAGAAACTGCTTATTCAGCAGAAAATATATTAATCATACCCAAATTCCTAAAAATTTTAACAGATGAACACTAACAATAAACACTAACAATAAAACTAACCATAAACTATTAGAAGTGAATTTACCAAATTTATTGCTTACTCAGTAGAAAAGAGAAACTGCTTATTCAGCAGAAAAAATATTCATCATACCCAATTTCCTAAAAATTTTAACAGATGAACACTAACAATAAACACTAACAATAAAACTAACCATAAACTATTAGAAGTGAATTTACAAAATTTATTGCTTACTCAGTAGAAAAGAGAAACTGCTTATTCAGCAGAAAAAATATTCATCATACCCAATTTCCTAAAAATTAAACAGATGAACACTAACACTAAAACTAAACATGTACTAACATGTACTAACAAAAGATAGTAGAAAACTATAACCAAAAACTAACAAAAATGCTTCTTAAAAGAAAGTTGGGGTAACTTCCCACACTGGCATTATCACATAAGAGCAGACTAAGCCATTTTTGTGCCAAGTAGGTCAGAATAAGATAACATCATAGGGTGCCAAGAAGAACAGGTGGCTGGGTATATGTAAATGTATAAGGGGTGAGGGAGTTTATGGAATACATTATGTGTATAAAAGGATTGTAAAACTGACAGTCGAGGTTCAATTCGGCGGAATTGTTCCGGCTTTGTTGGTCACCGGTGCTAATAAAGTCTAACTTTTCTGAAGAGCTTGCTGTTGTGCTGTCTTTCCCTCGTGAAGTAGTTTTCTACAGATTGAAGATTGGACTCAGAACTTTGTCGTTTTCCTAGACCACGACATTTGGGGGCTCGTCCGGGATACGAAAGAGGAATCACTGAAGCTCCCGGCTCCTGGAGACAGAGGCAGAGGGTGATAACCCCTAAAAAAGCTGGCGCCAGCTTATCAAAAGGTAAGAGTATTTAACTACTTTGTTTCGGACTGGGGCACTGTCCCCTCTGACCTCTTCTCCCTGATGCCGGGAGTGGAAGCCTCTCGTACAACTAACCCGGCCAAATAACACCAGAAATTGTGAAGGAGGTGGCGAGCTCTTCAGAAAAGTACGCCCCAAACCGTGAGTGAATTGTGTGTGGTATGAGAGTGAATTATGTGTGGTATGAGTGTGAGGACGTCATAAAATTTTTATTTTTCGGGAAAATTTTGGGAATAGTGTTGTTGGTTAGGAACAACATTGATAAAGCTGCTTATGCCTTGATTAGATGCTTATGCTTGCGCGGAAAAGTGTGGAAACGGAAAGGCCTATATTTGTTGCAACAGTGTGGGGAACGGGAACTGGGAATTCAATATCCCTTTAGCGAAGTTTACACTGATGCAGGTGTGTGTGTGGCATTTGAATGTAATTGAGTTTACACTGAGCCGTTGTTATATGTGGGGCTCAGAGACTTGTAAGGAGAGTACGCCCCAGAAGGGCCGCCTGCAAGAGCTCAGGTCCGGGAATTGTCTTGGAAACAGAATTGTTGGTTAGGAACAATTTGGAAAGGCCTATATTTGTTGCAAAAGTGTGGGGAACGGGAACTGGGAATTCAATATCCCTTTAGCGAAGTTTACACTGATGCAGGTGTGTGTGGCATTGAATGTAATTGAGTTTACACTGAGCCGTTGTTATATGTGGGGCTCAGAGACTTGTAAGGAGAGTACGCCCCCGAAGGGCCGCCTGCAAGAGCTCAGGTCCGGGAATTGTCTTGGAAAGTGTTGTTGGTTAGGAACAACATTGATAACGCTGTGCTTATGCTGTGATTAGATGCTAATGCTTGCGGGGAAATAACGTTATAACAGAGGAAAAATTTTTTTTGGGTGTGTGTGTGTGTACAACTATAAAGTAAGTGTGTGAAAGGGAGAACGGAAAGAGTGTAGAAGAGATAAGAAGGGAGATAAGAAGTGTAGAAACAAAGGTTGTGGGGAGCCTTGACTGGAAAAATAACGGTTAAATAATAAAGAAATAGAATAAAAAACAGTAGCCTTGGTTGAGAATAAAGGTTAAATAGAGATAAAATATAATAAAGAATTAGCGTAACCGTAAAATAATGGAAAAAGAAGAGAAAACGCCAGTTGAGATAATCACAGGAAAACATCCTAAATGGGAACAGGAGATAAAGAAAATATCAGAAAAATGGACAAAAAGAACTAAAAAATTGGCGACAAAATGGCCAAAAGGGGGTACGTTTGATAGGGAAATATGCGACCAGATGGGAGGGGTAATAGCAAATTATAAATCAGAAGATAAGTCAGAAAAAAGAAAGCTAAAAAGAGAATTGGAAAAAACAATTTTAGGATGGTTTAGGTCCGCTTCCCTAGAAAGGGAGGTAGGATTAAAAAGGGCTTGCAGTGAAATAATGACTCCCCCTCCGTATGCCCCAAAGTCACCAAGACATGCGGTAATAAAAGAGAAAGACTTGTATCCAATATGCCCGGTAACATCTGCAGCGGCAGTGTGTCCGGTAGTAAAGGGACAGGTTCAAATAAAGGGGTGGGTAGAACATGAGGAAAGTGAAGAACAACTGGGGATATAGAGAGAGAGCGGCGGCTCGAGCAAGAAAAGGAAAAAAAAAAATAGAAACAAGGGTAGCAGAACTGAGGGGAGAATATAAAGAAGTGGAGGAATTAGAAGAGCTGTTAAAAGAGAAATATAACCAGTATGATGAATACCATAGCCGGTTAATAAAAAAGGCAAAAGAAATAAGAGACACTGAGAAAAAACAGCGAGCGTCTAAAATAAGCCAAAAGCCTGAACAGGTGGGGTCAAAAAGGGACGGGGAAACACATAAAAGACGTGAAAATGCGGGGTGGGAAAACATAAAATGGGAAAAGTTCCCGTATAAAACGTGGGAAGAGCTGAAGCCAAAAAATACAGAGGGAGCAGAATCCAGAGATAAGCATAACCCAAGGTTAGCAAAAGGCACTGCAAGTAAAAAGCAAATCCCCCAGATAGAGTATAAAGTAGGATATTATGAAGGGGAGGAGGGGTTCTCCCCAGCAGAAAAAAGTGAGGCAAGCGATAGTGAAGCAAGCCAGGCAAATAATAGCGAGGCAGAAGAGTCAGACGGGGGAGAGGGGCCTGCACAGGTGGGGGGAGACTTAGCTGGGCGATATCAAAACGTAAGAAAAAGACCACCAACCCGGCGTAACCCCGCAGCAGAAGGGTATAGCAATAATGCAAAAAACCCCAATATCATAGCACCATTATTGATTAGGGATGGTGGTGTATCCCGATACATTCCCTGGTCCACCCAAGATATGTATAATGTAAAAACCAATCTCCCTGAGTTGCAGAATGGGGCAGGCCACTGGATCAGGGTGCTGGAGGAGGAGACGACAGGCCAGCTCCTGGCTGTGGGGGACCTGAAGGCTCTCCTGGGGAAGGTTGTGGGGATGAAAACAATGCTGGACATATTTGAACAGGCTGGCTTTGACAAAAACCATGCGCAGTCTCCAGCAGTGGACGGTGGGCCGTTTGATAACGTGCGTGGGGTTGTTTGGGCTGCTTTACGAGCCCTGTATCCCGCACGACCGGACATAATGACCTTAACGGGGCCGCCGTTAAAAGAAAATGAACCACCAACAACATACATCCACACGCAGTTGCGCAGGTGGAGAATGATGACTGAGAGGGACGTACAGGCAGATCCCATAATGACCACTCTCTTCCGCAAAGCCATCCGGGAGGGGATGTCACAGGAAGTGGGGCGCCGCCTCGATGAGGTGGTGGGACTGAACACCATGGCACACAGAGAATTTGTAGATCACGTGGTACACGCTGTAGAAAGGCAGCGAAAAGAGGGGAAAACACTGGATGATCAAACAAAAGACATTCAAAGAAAGCTACTGCAGTTGCAGCTGGAGGAGCTGAAAGCCAAAGGAAAAAAGGGGCAAGATAAAGAAAAAGAGGCAAAAAAAGTGGCGTCTGTGAAAATACAGAATATGGACAATGGGTTCTTTGACTTTGAAGCCGCCCCCACGCCTGAACCAAGGAGCAGCCTGATGGTGCCCCAGCCAACGGTGGTCTACAACTTCTCCGGCATCCCTCCCCCAGTGGTCCTGCAAGGTAATATGAAAGAGGGAGGGACACAACCGGGTGGGAATCAAATGAAGGGAGGGCCAGGGAATGGTGGGCAAAATAATCAGGGGAAAGGGCAGCAAAATCAGAGTAATAACATGCAAAACAGAAATTGGAATAGACAAGGCTTTCCTAATCAACAGAGACAGGGCCCCATAGTCTGCTATGGATGTGGTCAGGAGGGGCACATGAAAAGACGGTGTCCAAACGCCCCAGGAATGTACCCAGGTAACCAGGGGACCTGGGTACCTAATCAGCCTCAGCAATCACAGAGTTACCCCAACTTGACCCCACCTCCCCAGGCTAGGCCCCCATATCAGAGTGGGGGACCTGTAAATTACCAAGGTGCCCAATAGGGGTGCCCAGAGAACCCAGGCGGAGTAGGACAGCATGTAATGATAACAAACAGGCCAGAACAAGAACCAATAATAAATGTACAAATCGGAGGAAAAATTGTCCCCATGATGATAGACACTGGAGCAACATGCACATGCATTAGGAAAGAATATGCATCACATCTGCCAATGTCGGGAGAAGTTATTAAAACAGTAGGGTTCTCGGGAAAAACAATGTTAAGCCCGACCACAAAACCGGTATTAATAAAGATAGGCGCAAAAGAAGCAAAATTAGAGATAGTGGTATGCAAAAATTCCCCCATAAGCCTTCTAGGAAGAGATGCAATTCTGGCCTTAGGACTAAAATTAAATTGTGAAGGA
Organism: Anguilla japonica; assembly: GCA_025169545.1. NCBI lineage: Eukaryota > Metazoa > Chordata > Actinopteri > Anguilliformes > Anguillidae > Anguilla > Anguilla japonica. The sequence continues at coordinate 36,470,769 of CM045896.1, forward strand.
GGGGGCATAGATTTAACAGGAATGTACTATGTGGGAAGTGAAAATCTCCACAGGGCAAATGTATATTGGGTAGGGGATATTGAGACACAAGTAAAAGACCAAGTGTGGAACACTTGGCAAAAATATGTTGAGACGCAGATCCCACAGGCAACTGAGCCAGAATATGATTTACATTGTACAATGAAGTTTGATCCCTACCAAAATCCAGATCTAGAAAGAGAGTGGAGTGAGGGGAAAGGAGAAAGACAGTATTTGGTGTCATCTGTGCTCCTGATAGGTCAGGAAGGAGCAGCGTTAAACATAGAAAGGTCCCCATGGATTGAGCAGTGGTTTCAGGAAGAACATGCGGCCCCACACATAGCGTTAAAAGTCAATCCAGGGTACCAGGCTAAGGACTTAGGTCCTATGGTAAAGAGAGCAGAAGAGCTCCAATTCGGGCCAACAGGAAATTCTTTAATTTGGTGCACAGCAGATCAAAAAATGATCAAAATTATGGTAAGTGCTCAGATGTGGGGAAAGCCCCAAATGGTGAGGGTAACGGGAGAAATCTAGAGAAAATTTAGGCATAGAAGAACGTTTAAATCAATAACCAAGCCAACTATGGTCGCAACATAAAACGGAAATTGGTGACCCCGACTTACAAGGGTTAGACCTCAAAAAGTGTGGTGTTGCAATATGTTGATGACTTATTACTATGTGCAGACACAAAAGAGCAGTGCATGAGCAACAGCATGAAACTGCTGGAGAAACTGGCAAAGGGGGGACACAAGGTGTCCAGGAAGAAGCTGCAGCTCTGCTCTCAGGAGGTGGAGTACTTGGGGAGAGTAATCACGGCTGGCGGTAAGAGAATGTCAAATAAACAGTTGGAGACAATAGTGAAAGTTCCGCAACCACAGACAGTGGGACAAATGATGACATTCTTAGAAATGACGGGTTTTAGCGTGGATTGGGTGGAAGGGTATTCTGAAAATACGCAACCGCTAAGAAAGATAATGAAGGAGGTTGGACAAGAAAAAACTGTCGAATAAAGGACGAGGGGGAAGTTGGCGGGAAAAAAAAAAAAAATAGGACTTGCAGTGGAGATAACAGTGATAGTGGTACTGGTGTTGCTGTTGTGTATCCTCCCTCTCTTGAGATCCTCTCCCCACAGGGCTATAGGCATCCAGTTGGTGTCGTATAAGGTGACTAACACAGGAGTCAGGTGCCAGACGGGTGATTCCAGGTTCCGGCGGACGGGACGCTGTCACAGTCCAGGGAGACGGGGAGAGCGGAGGGACTGCGGGCGCTGACACCAGGCCAGGGAGCAACAGCATCAACAGTGCCCCTGCGGGTCCAGTACAAGAATCGCAAGCCGGCTTTCCAGTGGAGTGACGTGCAGACCGCGTACTCTGGTTGGAAGAAATACCAGGAGCCCAGTGGAGTGACGTGCAGACCGCGTACTCTGGGTGGAAGATACACCAGGAGCCCAGTGGAGTGACGCGCAGACCGCGTACTCTGGTTGGAAGATATACCAGGAGCCCACCAACCACGAGAACTGTGGCAAATCATCGTGCTACAAATCAACGTGTTAAAGAAAATTAGAGGAGTGTATGATAACTTTGTTGGGTCAGAAGGCCAATAAGAATACAGTGAGGGGAGTTATTCGGGGCCATAATATTTGACCCCGAAAGGGGGGAATGTAGTGGAAATTTTTTGAGACTCCCCATGATTGTGACAGCATCACATGACAAAGTTAGGATGGATATTCCTATCAATGTTGGGCAAAATGTTTCCTCCAAAACTCTTAATGCTTCATGATAAAATATATAACAAGTATAATCATGTACTAACATAATCAAGATATAATCCATTTAATCCTATATAAGTAGTTGTAGATAAGCTTATGGAAATGCAAGAAACCACAGTATTCACTGTAGAAAAAAAGAGCAAAAGAATGCAGTAGACTTAGAAGTTGAATTTACATATGTACTCACTCAGCAGAAAGACTGCTTACTCTGGAGATAAGAGAAACTGCTTATTCAGCAGAAAATATATTAATCATACCCAAATTCCTAAAAATTTTAACAGATGAACACTAACAATAAACACTAACAATAAAACTAACCATAAACTATTAGAAGTGAATTTACCAAATTTATTGCTTACTCAGTAGAAAAGAGAAACTGCTTATTCAGCAGAAAAAATATTAATCATACCCAATTTCCTAAAAATTTTAACAGATGAACACTAACAATAAACACTAACAATAAAACTAACCATAAACTATTAGAAGTGAATTTACAAAATGTATTGCTTACTCAGTAGAAAAGAGAAACTGCTTATTCAGCAGAAAAAATATTCATCATACCCAATTTCCTAAAAATTTAAACAGATGAACACTAACACTAAAACTAAACATGTACTAACAAAAGATAGTAGAAAACTATAACCAAAAACTAACAAAAATGCTTCTTAAAAGAAAGTTGGGGTAACTTCCCACACTGGCATTATCACATAAGAGCAGACTAAGCCATTTTTGTGCCAAGTAGGTCAGAATAAGATAACATCATAGGGTGCCAAGAAGAACAGGTGGCTGGGTATATGTAAATGTATAAGGGGTGAGGGAGTTTATGGAATACATTATGTGTATAAAAGGATTGTAAAACTGACAGTCGAGGTTCAATTCGGCGGAATTGTTCCGGCTTTGTTGGTCACCGGTGCTAATAAAGTCTAACTTTTCTGAAGAGCTTGCTGTTGTGCTGTCTTTCCCTCGTGAAGTAGTTTTCTACAGATTGAAGATTGGACTCAGAACTTTGTCGTTTTCCTAGACCACGACAGTTACATTACATTACATTACAGGCATTTGGCAGACGCTCTTATCCAGAGCAACGTACAACAAAGTGTATAACCAAAACCAGGAACAAGTGTGTTGAAAACCCTAGAGGGAAGTACAGTTCCAAGTGCAGGGAATGACCGCGTAGTTTAACTTGGACCCTGTAGGTTAATCTGATTAACACAAACAAAAACAGCAACAACGCAGTCTATGCAAATAATACAAGCAATAGTTGAGAAGACACAAGTGCAATAACTAAGTCAACTAAGAAACAGCTACCTAGCTACAACCCTAAGCTTACAGTCAGTTAGAGACTACAGGGAGGTAGGGAGGGATGGGGAGAGGTGCAGCCTGAAAAGGTGAGTCTTCAGTTCTCGCTTGAAGGTGGTCAGGGTCTCAGCTGTTCTGACCTCCACGGGAAGGTCATTCCACCATTGCACGGCCAGAACAGACAGGAGCTGTGATCGGGAAGCGCAAGTGTGAAGAGGGGGAGGTGCCAGGCATCCTGAAGTAGCGAAACGGAGGGGTCTGGCTGGCATGTAGGGCTTGAAGATCTTGTGGAGGTATGCTGAGGCTGATCCCTTGACTGCCTGGTATGCTAGGAACAATGTTTTGAATTTGATGCTAGCCATAACAGGCAGCCAGTGGAGGGTAGTGAGCAGGGGAGTCACTTGGGATTGTCTGGGGAGGTTGAAGACCAGACGAGCTGCAGCATTCTGAATGAGTTGCAGGGGTCTGATGGCAGATGCCAGTAGTCCAGCCAGAAGAGAGTTGCAGTAGTCCAGGCGGGATAGCACCATCGCTTGAACCAGGAGCTGGGTTGCGTAGGTGGTGAGGAAGGGACGGATTCTCCGGATGTTGTACAGGAAAACCTGCATGTTCGACTTGTAGGAAAATTTTGAGACTCCCCATGATTGTGATGGCGTCACATGTTAAAGTTAGGGAATTACCATCAATGTTGATCAAACTGTTTCCTCCAAACTCTCGATGCTTCATGCTAAAAATATATCACATGTATAACTATACACTCATATAATCAATATGTAATTCAATAAACCTATATCAGTAGTTGCAGCTAAGCTTATGGAAACGCAAGAAACCACAGTATCCACTGTAGAAAAAAAGCAAGAGAACGAAGAAGGCTTAAAGAAAATCATACTTACTCACTCAGCAGAAAACACTAATCAAATACTAATCATACACTATTGCCAATAACTTCAGCAGATAACACTAACCAAAAACTAATCATATACTGCCAAAATATAGCAGAGAACAATAATCCAAAACTAACAAAACGCTATTGCCAAATAAAAGTGCTAGAAGACTAATATTTTACAGTGACAGGTAACCTGAATACAATGGAAAAAAATACAGGAGGCTATACCTCTGTAACTTGTATGCTTAATGGAAAATTACAGGAGGCTGTGACTTGTATGCATAATGGAAAATTACAGAATAAAGCCTAATATTTTTTAAGGGAAAGTTGGGGTAACTTTCCACAATGACGTTATCACCCAAGAACAGAAAATCATTGTGGTGCCAAGAAGGTCAGGTAGACCCAAGAACAGGAAATCATTGTGGTGCCAAGAAGGACAGATGGCTGGTATTTTTAGAAATGTGTTAAGGGGAGTTGTGGGGTACATTTGTGTATAAAATGAATGTAAAACTGACAATCGAGGTTCAGTTAGGCGGAATTGATCCAGCTTTGTGCACCTGTGCAAATAAAGTCTAACTTTTCTGAAGAGCTTGCTGCTGTGGTGTCCTTTGCCTCGTAAAATTGTTTTCTACATATTGGTGATTGGACGTTGAATTCTGTCGGTTCCTAGACACGGCAGACTCACCACCGCGATGTTCTGGGAGAGGGACAGTCTGTTGTCCATCACCCCCCCGAGGTTTTTGGCAGTGGGTGATGATGATACCATGGTGTCCCCTAGGGAAATAGAAAGGTCAAGGAGGTTAGAGGATGGAGCAGGGATGAAGATCATCTCTGTCTTACCTGGGTTCAACTTAAGATGGTGGTTATCCACCCAGCTCTGGATGTCCCTCAGGCAAGCAGAGATGCGAACGGAGACCTGTGTGTCAGAGGGGGGGAAGGAGAGAAAGAGTTGGGTGTCATCGGCATAACAATGATAAGACAAACCATGGGCAGAGATTACAGGACCAAGAGATTGGGTGTACAGGGAGAACAGGAGGGGACCAAGGACTGAGCCCTGGGGAACTCCTGTGGCAAGGGGGCGAGGTGCTGATACTGCACCAGCCCAGGCGACTTGGAAGGAGCGACCGGAGAGGTAGGACTCGATCCAGTCTAATGCTGTGCCACAGATCCCCATAGCTGCCAGGGAGGACAGGAGGATGGGGTGGTCGACTGTGTCGAAGGCAGCAGAAAGGTCTAGGAGGATCAGGACAGACGAATGGGAGGCTGCTTGTGCGGCGTGAAGCGACTCACTGACCGAGAGGAGTGCAGTCTCTGTCGAGTGGCCAGGTCTGAAGCTGGACTGAAAAGGGGAGAGTTGGTTAGATGCAGCTCGTTCAATTGTTTTGGATAAAAAAGGGAGAAGAGAAACAGGACGATAGTTCTGGATGACGGAGGGATCCAGAGTGGGCTTTTTCAGCAGTGGGGTGATGTGGGCCAGCTTGAAGGATGAGGGGAAACATCCAGAAGACAAGGAGGAGTTCACAAGGGAGGTGACAAACGGGAGGATGTCAGGTGTGATAGTCTGGAGGAAAGAGGAAGGGATAGGGTCAAGAGCACAGGTGGTAGGGTGGTGGGAAAGTAGGAGCGGGGAAACATCAGAGTCAGTGAGGGGAGAGAAAGTGGAGAAACAAGGGGAGGGAACAGAGAGGGGGGAGTGGGGGAGGGTGGCGGTGGACGTGAAGGAGCTGCGGATGTCTGCAATCTTCTCATCAAAGAAAGCCGCGAAGTCATCTGCAGCGAGGGAGGACTGAGGTGGGGGAGGAGGAGTGCTGAGGAGAGAAGAGAAAATGGAGAACAGTTGATGAAGGTTAGAGGCAGATTTATGAATTTTTGATTGATAGTAATTAATTTTAGCAGAGGTTACAACAGTAGAAAATGCAGCTAGCAGAGACTGGTAGGCAGACAGGTCAGATTGAGCCATGGATTTCCTCCACTTCCTCTCCGCTGCAAGTAGGCTGGCCCGGTTGGTTCGGAGGGGGTCAGACATCTACGGACTGGGTGGGGACGAGCGTGCCGGCCTGGAGACTAGAGGACAGAGAGAGTCAAGTGCTGAGGAGAGCGAGGAAGACAGAGCAGAGGATGCAGAGTCAGTGGGAAGGTTGGAGAAGGATTCAAGAGGGGGGAGTGAGGCAGTGACACTAGAAGCGAGAGAGGAGGGAGAGAGGGAGCGGAGGTTACGACGGACCATGACAGTAGGAGTGGATGGAGGGGAGGGAGGGAGGGGAGCAAGAGGGAGGGAGAAGGAAATGAAGTGGTGGTCAGACTGGTGCAGAGGGGTCACCGTGGGATCGGAGGAGGAGCAGTTCCTCAGGATGACCAGGTCTAGGAGGTTGCCAGCCTTGTGTGTTGGTGGGGAGTGCATCAGGGAGAGGTCGAATGAGTGGAGTAGGGGCAGGAGGGCTGCAGAGTGGGAGGCATCAAGGTGGATGTTGAAGTCTCCCAGGAGGATCAGTGGGGTGCCATCCTCTGGGAAGGAGCTGAGCAGGGTGTCAAGCTCATCGAGGAAGCTTCCCAGGGGCCCTGGAGGGCGATAGATAACAACAATATACAAGTTAACAGGATAGGTGATTGAGACAGAGTGGTATTCAAAGGTAGAGATGGAGAGGTGAGAGAGGGGGAGAACAGAGAATTTCCAGGAGGGAGAGATCAGCCAACCTGTGCCCCCACCACGGCCAGACGGGCGGGGGGCGTGAGAGAAGGAGAAGGAGGAGGAGAGGGCTGCAGGGGTTGCAGTGTTGCCTGGTGTGATCCAGGTCTCAGTGAGGGCAAGGAAATGTAGAGAGAGGAGGGACGCGTAGGCCGAAATGAAGTCAGCTTTCCACGTAGCAGACTGGCAGTTCCATAGCCCTCCCGCGACCGTGAAGTTGTCACAGGGGGTCAGTGAGGGATAGCGAAGGTTGGAGAGGTTCCGTCGCCACGGGGGGCCTCGCCTGCGGAAGTGAGTTCTGTAGGGGAGAGAACAGGTTGGGATGGGGTTGACACATAGCATAGCAGTGCGGAGAGGGAGTAGTGAGAGGAAGGGTGATGGCAGAAGGATAGGCAGAATATAAGGCAATTGGTTGGATTACAGTGTCAAAGATTTTAAGCCAAATTCTATGTTTGTTTTGTGATATTTTCTCATATTATAGATTTTTTTTTTTAATTTAAGTTTACTGTCAGTGCTCTCGCCCCTCTCTCTCTCTCTGGGGAGGGGATTACACAGTGACATTACATTCAAAGCAAAAACAGCAAGGAAAAAAATCAATTTAAGATTATTCATTAGGCTATAAAAAAAATTGCACATCTCTGTGTTTTGTGGAACACCCTGATGTAGAAAATTTTTTCCTAATGTTTATTGTGAGCATTCAGTTGTCACGGTCACGGGTTGAGCTGAAGGTGAACCTCCACGCAATGCAAATTTGTTGCTATAAAAATACCGTTCGTTTACGTCAGGCCGATTTGGCATATATAGGTATTCCAGACATGTGGGAAAATGTGTGTGATTAGGTCTGCCAATTCACCTACTGAACTACTGAACAGACTCCATAGAGAAAGAACGAGAAAGCAGAGAATGAACCTCGCGATTGTACTGGTGAGTGAAGTATCAGGAACATTATTAACCACTGATGATGTATGGGGTGGGAAGGGATACGGCTAGCAAAATGATATTTTCATGCGCTATCCTCGTTGAGCCAGGAAAGGCTATAGGCTATGCACGTTTTAAAGATTTTTTTTCAAAATTGTCGATTTAAATTAAGGGCGGTCAGGTCTCCGCGTTCTTTCAAGTGAGCAAAAGCCGGACCTGACGTCTAGAGGGGTGGAAATCTTGGTTGAGAGACGTTTACATTGACATTAACGTTTAGCCTACTTTGACATTAACGGACTAGGTTAACCTCAATATAGCTCAGGTTTAACCGGTTATTACGTCATAATCAGCTTGAAAACTTTCACTTCTCAACCAAATGTAGCAGGGTTTTCACCTGAACGCATAGACAGCGTCTCACACAAAATGTTCGCTGGGTTATCAGTGGCTGTCTGCTTTGGACAAGGTGGGCTTTTTAAAAAGGCCGTCGTTAAGGGGGTATTTGTTCGTATTATTTCTGTGCATTTCGTATGAAATAGGCTGCCCACCTTTTTATGGTAGCCTATTACCCTGTGCCAGTTCTAATGCGATATTACACATATAGTTTGGTTATAGATTATTGTTAGGCAACATTTACTCGAGAGGTAGGCATATTTTGTAACAAAATAGAGTTGTATATTTCAACTATTCTCTCAGCGGCTCTCCCTGTTAACGATATTATTCCGTATGTCCCTATCCACAGTTTGCGGTTCTGAGCACGGCGCCTTCTGTCCGTTCGATACTACGCTGTTCTAAGTGTGAAGACAGCTGTACCAGGAGGGACATCAACCAGTCGGCGAAGGTTCTCTTCAGCAATGCCGCGAGTTCTTTCATCGCGAAGGATGAAATCAACCGCTCATTGTCCCCATGGACATACAAGTAAGTCTGACACCATTACAAAGTTACAATAAGGGGGGACATGAGCAGTGGCGATTGGTGAGCTGAAAATTTGTGGGGACGGAGAACTTCCCCTTTGATTACTAGTCGCGACCAGTCATTTTTTCAGTCATTTTCCTTGACTATTAATATAACGATTAATTCACGAAAATAGGCTATTCAATACCACCAGATATACAAGTTCTCCTCAATGAGGCCATTAAGCAAGTAGCCTACGTAAAAAAAAAAAAAATCAGCATTGCAAAAATACGCACATTTATCAACATTTATTGTGGATACATGTAGATCTCTTCCTCCGCATTCACTCGGAGAATATTCGTGGAATATTCGCAGATTTTAAATAATCTTGAAGTCCATTTTTATAATGGCTGGTTATGCTGAACGCTAACGGGATAGTTCATATAGTGGTGTATCTTTTTTCATTAAGCGTCAGACAACGGGGCAAAACCTAAGGTGGGGTAAAATGTAACAGGGACTTTTTAGGTGAATGCACCCAGCTTGAATGACGTATTTCAAGTTAAACACGCAGAATTACCATCTCTTTGTCTAATCGAACAGCGGGTGAGTTCAATAAATATTTCGGGAGATATTGCCAAAAGTCTGTTTGGGCTATGCAAGTGAATTTTTTTTCCTCCGGTAGTGTTTTTCCGCTACTGTATTGTGTGTGCATGTCAGGAACTCAGAATGTATCATAGATAATCGTGAACAGTAGTTTACTGACTGACAGGCATACTTGCTTGCTGGGATTGCTTGCCAGGCAAAAGAGCAGACACCCCCACCCCACTCCCCAATGGCAGGGTTAAACCGAATGGGTTTCTTAGCCTGTTGTTATTAAACAGTGAATTAATTGATTGGATTTATTCAGCTTAGACTGGATCTTCGTAGGCTACATTTATTTAACGCAACTTTAACTTTAGGCAACGTGGTGACGTGTGATATCGACTGATACAGCTGTTTGGATCGAACAGACATTATAGACCGGGACCGAACAATAATTCAGTTAACCTCAGGGTTAAATGTAACATTTCACTCTCGGTACTTTTCGATCAGATTGCTCGTGAATGGTATGCCTAACAGAATGTGGATAAGCTGTGAGTTATTCAATATTCAATGTCAGTATTCAATCGAGAGAAAAAACAAAAACATTCATTCTAATGCATTTCTTGACATTGACAGATGAATCTAATTTTTCAGATTTCAAATTCCAAATTTAAGTGCTTTATCGGCATGACATTTAAAAATACATATCGCCACAGCGTAGTGATATAATAATCAACCATAGTAAGAATATATCATTAAAAAGAAAATCAACAACAATAACAGCATAAATGACAATAACATTAAATTAACTCAAATTAATATATATGCACACACACACGCTATATACACACACATACATATGTTTGTTAGATGCGCACCCACTGTCCCTCAGTGTAATGTTCTGTGCAAGGACCCAAACGCAGACCAGGGAAATCCAAAACGTTGTCTTTATTCAGTCCAAAGTTCAAAGCCAGGTAATCAGAGATAGGACGGTACAAAAATCGAGTTTCCAAAAGAATAGTGGTAAACGGGCAAAAAATCAAAAACCAGGAGATCAGATAGGCGAAGGTACAAAGGAACAGGCAAAAGAGAAGTTAAAACAAAGCAAAGGTCAAACCAGAAAGCAATCAAACAAAAGGGGCAGGCAAACTCGAAGTCGTACGGAAAAGGAGTCTCAGGAATCTCGATAAACAAAGGCTTACAAAACATCAGCACAGTGAATACGATCAACGTTCTGACAGGGAGCTGTTGGAAAAGACTGACATTTATACACCGGGGAAGGTAACAATCAAGGAGGGGTTACGTGAGTGAGGGCGGAGTAACAAACAACATCCAGGTGAAGAACATTAGGATAACTAATTAAATGACAGGGGACTGACAAAACGCGGACTGGAATCACATAGACAACAATGATAACATACGGCCTGGGTTTAGCAGGTAAAACACGTGCAGAGAGAGAGAGAGGTGCAGTTAGAGCAAGAGACAGGTGCAGGCAATTGCAGAACTCAGTGTTAGGGCAGACTAAAAAGAAAAGTGGCGGAGCTACAGCGCAGCATGGAAAAGGGGAGAATGGTTAATGTATTAGTATAGTGATTTAAACTATCAAAAACCCAAAACTAGTGTTTGTTAATCCATTAGTAATATTAACATGTTAGTATATTAATGAGGTTAGTACTTTACAATCTATAAGTTAGTAAGGATTAGTAGAAATTAGTAAAACTAGATATAAGCAGGAAGTAAGTAAAACGAGACTGGAAAGAAGGGGGGAAACCACGAAAACCCGGAACCACCCGAATAGTGAAATCACGCAAATACAGGGGAGTGAAGCAGCTCAGGGAACACAGACACAGAGACGGCACTGGGGAGACAAGTGACCGGGAGAATGAAAATACTGGGATGGAGGATGTGAAAAATAATAAACTTACAGAAACATAAAATAAACACTAACAGCAAACAGATACTAATACAGACTACACTCAGGCTGTGACAGGCAAAAACGTATTTAGTTGCGAGTGAGGCTGTCGGTACTTCTCCTAATAGGACTCGCAGCTTTTGATCATTTGTTAGGGAGGGAAATTTGTTTTGGAATTTGGAATTTTGGATCTTATTAAAATATGTTTCCCGTATCTGTGAATATTTTTCACAATATAGCAGGAAGTGCATCTCTGTCTCAACCTCTCCTGTCTTGCAGTGACCACATACGTTCTTCTTTGGGTAGCCATGTTTTTTTGTGCCTCCCTTTTTCAATTGCTAAGGTGTGGTCACTGAGCCTGTACTTGGTCAGGATTTGTCTCCTCTTTGTATCTATGACAGAGAAGAGATACTCTGCCAAATTGTATTCTCTGTGTAGGGCCAAGTAGCAATTAAGTTTTTTGTGTTTTGGTTTCATTGTTCCAGTGTTCCAGATAGGCATCTTTTGTTTGTTTAATTATTTGGTTTACTCTAATTTCTGGTTTTAAAGTAGCGCTGGTCTGAGTTTGGTCAGTGTTTGGTTTTAGTTGGTTAGTGAGTCTCTTGACCAGCTGACTGAGAGGACTCTTTTTGGGTTTCAGATCTTGGGTTTTCAGTGCTTGAAATTGCATTGTGTCTTGGGGACTTGATTTGAGGTGCATCCAAAATTTAAGTGCTCTTTTTTAATGTTAATTATCAATAGGTATCTGCCTAATTCTGCCCTGAATGCATTGGTGGTATTGTTCGGCAAAATTCTGCATCTCTGTCTCAGCCTCTCCTGTCTTACAGTGACCACATATTCGTTTTTCTTTTGGTAACCATGAATTTTTGTGTCTGCCTTTTTCAATTTCAAGGGTGTGGTCACTGAGTCTGTACTTGGTCAGGATCCGTCTCTGCTTTGTATCTCTGACAGAGAAGACTGTCTGACTCTGACTCAAATTCAAATTCAAATTCAAATTCAAAATGCTTTATTGGCATGAAGTACATTTGTACTTATTGCCAAAGCGTACACACACAAACAGGAATAGGAATACAAACAGTGGAATACAATTCACAACAGTGAAATACAAACAACAATGCAATTAACAGTGTGGTAATGGCCACAGCGAGTAGGCTATACAATAACAATAACAGTAATAATAATAATAATAATAATAATAATAATAATAATAATAGTAATAATAATGTAGAAAAAAGAAAATGGGGGGAAAAAAAAAAGTTAAGAAAGAATTAATAATTAAAATAAATATATTTGTGGTGGTCAACCAGTGTCCCTCAGAATATGGCAGGCCGAGATGTACTTTGCTGCTAGTGGAGCTGTTGGCCTTTCTCCTAGCAGGATTTGCATTTTTGTCTCATTTGTTTGGGAAAGGAAGTCCTTTATAATTAGAGAAAATTTGTTGAAATAATGTGTCCTAATTTCTGAATATTTTTCACAATGTAGGAGAAAGTGCATCTCTGTTTCCACCTCTCCTGTCTTACAGTGACCACATATACGTTGTTCTTTTGGTAACCATGTATTCCGGTGTCTGCCTTTTTCAATTGCAAGTGTGTGGTCACTGAGCCTGTACTTGGTCAGGATCTGCCTCTGCTTTGTATCTCTGACAGAGAAGAGATACTCAGCCAATTTGTAGTCTCTTTTTAGGGTCCGATAGCAATCTAGTTTGTTTTGTGTTTTGGTTACATTATCCCAATATTCCAGATAAGAGATTTTGGTCTGTTTCATTACTTGGTTTACTTTGATTTGTTGGTAAGCAGTGCTGGTATGAAGCTGGTCTGTGATTTGTGTTAGTTGGGTAAATGGGTTAGTCAGCTTCATTACCAGCTGACTGAGGGGACTCTTTTCATGACTGAGCTCTTGGGCTTTCATTGCCTTAAATTGCAATGTGTCTTGAACTGACTCTCTCTCTCTCTCTCTCTCTCTCTCTCTCTCTCTCTCTCTCTCTCTCTCTCTCAGAGAAAACATTAATGCCACTAGATTACCGAAGATTATCTGGACTGCCAGTTGCAACCATAGGCTTTGCCGGAACGACACGCTGTTAGGTTTCAAGCACCACCTGCGCGTGCTGGACATCAAATACAACATCAGGGTCTACTACCGAGAGCCCTGCCGAAACCCGAGTCACTACAGGCTGATCCCAGAGACGTTCAACGTTACTGTGGGCTGCACGTGCATTACAAAACGCGCTTCCTAAGAGTCTGCTCCTCCTTAACGGCTACATCTGTCACATACAAACTAGATGTGTGCTACAATGAATATTATTTCATTCATTCATTCATTCAAATGGCTTTATTGGCATGACGTAACACTGTGCATATTGCCAAAGCAAGCGTTTAAACATTGAAAAGCTAAACATTATATATATTATATATTTAAAATATTTAAAATATTTGTATACATTATAAATATTATATATTTCATGTAAAAAAAATGTCAAAGTATGGTACTTTGAAATATCTGAAAATGGGATAAACATAAAGGCATAAACCTTCCAGTACATACACTGTGTGTATGCCCAACAGTAATCTTTCTCAAGAAAGAGAGAAAAAATCCGAAGGCACTCAATCTCTAGATTAGCAATTTAAAAAGCCTTTATTATTTTGGGCTAACCCAACACGTATCGGCAGTAACTACCTTCATCAGGGGATTTTTTAGTAATCCTTCTCAGTTTTGAGATCTAGAAACAGAAACATAGGAAAAACACACTTGTAGTGATTTTCTTGGTTAATAGCTTTCAGTTTCTCCGTGAACAACACACATAGGCTATATTTTGATTTTTTTTAAAACCCAGCTTTCAGTGTGTTAAATTGTATCGCTGTTTTTATTTTTGTGGTTTTTATTGTATTACATGCCATTTTTAATTGTCTCACTCCTTTATGGTCTGTGCACCAATTGAAAAATGTGTAAATTATTATTGGCCTATTATTACATATTGTAATGTAATCTATGAGAATTCAAGGGAACCATTTTTTCTAGCAGTTATCAACTGTAGTCAACTGTAGTCACCAGCGCGTGACGGACGAGAATCCACTGTGCACGCCTGGTACAGCATTTTGTTATTACTACTGAAAGTTATTAACTTCCAAGAAAAGCTGGATTTTATGAAGGGAGAAAACAACTATCAGTGTAGCATTTAGATGGACACAGGCAGTAGTCATGGGGGGGGGGGGGGTCTTAATTTGTTTAGAAATATAACACATTTATTTAAAACTTATGAGCACCAACTGACACTAATCAATGGGAATTGCTCATCTTAAAAAGGTGAGGTGAAGGAAAGTGGGGGAGGGGGTACATTAGCTCCGCTTTAGTTACAGACACAACTTAATCGAGCTGGAAGCCATTTAAACCAGAGTAAAAGTAGTCCAATGTTATATTCATATGGAGTAACAGTAAATGAATGGTAAATGGTAAATGGATTTACCATTAAATGAAAATGCCCATATAATGGTATAATAATAAGTTTTTTCTGGGCATACTCATGTTACCCAAGTGACGTGAAACCAGACATATATTCAAATTATGCATGAAAATAGAAACTGAAAATACGTCATGAAAATAGACTGTGCGCAAACATTGACGCTCTTTGTAATTAACCGTGAAGCGAGTTGTGGTAACCTCCAGATTGATGAGGAAAGCTGTTTTTGTTTGCTGTTTAACACCCAGGTAAGCTTTTACAAAGCAAATAGCCTGCCACATCTGGTGTGTGCTCATAAATGCTTGTGACCAGGTGGCTGTTTCTTTTCCATTAATCACTTGGAGCATCCAGAAGACGATGCTATGTCTGCGCAGCAAGCAAATTAGCTGAACACATCTAACATTAAACACGGAATTAACTTCAAACACGTTGACGAGAACAATTCATTTCTTTTACAAATATTATACACCATTTAAAATGCCAAACCCCATCCATTGTCCCTAATCTTTAAATCAGAAGCCCTCTCAGTGACCTCCCTGGGTACCCTCTCGTTTTCTTTAGATGCCGTTATATAAGCATATAACAGCAAAAAGCACATTGTTTGTTATAGCAACTCAGAGGTGGTGTAATTGTAACAGCTGTCCCAATTGTAAAGACGGCGACATCGTGTTTTTTGGTCACCTAGCAAACAGTCTGTGCTAAAATCGACTCATAAAACCATACTAACTTTTCAAGGACTGATAACTGGTTAAAATTGATGTATGCTTTGATTTATAAAATAAAAATATAATGCCTTATACCAAAAATTACAACAGGTGATCTGACATTTCATGCTTCCAATCGAGTTGACTAACCAAGATGTATTGTGTATGCCAGGGACGTGCACAGACATTTTGAGGTGCTGTTGCTGCCCCCCCCCGAAACACACACACCCACACAATTCAGGAAATTGCTCCTGGACTGCCTGGAAATCTAGAGTCACTTCCAGGCAGCCGTTGATGGCCTTCTCAAAAATTATGTTCACAATGCCCTGGAGACATAGTGTCAATTTTGAGCTCGGCCACCTGATGGACCAGCTGCTCAAACTTCTCAGGTGTCAGCTTGTTCAGGATGCTGCCGAAACAGCTCCTGGGTCACGGTCTTCTCAGGGTCCGGCTCTACCTTGACTTTCTTAATTGAAGGCCTCCAGGTGTTTTCTACCTCGTGGAGCTTCACATCTGTGCTGAATGAAACACCACTGATGATTTTTTGTGTTTCACTGCTCTGTGCCTGCAATGAGATTCCAGGACCAAATATTTCAGAGGGCTGGGTAGGACCCATTCTCACAATATGAATTTAATATCCCTGGGACAGGTGCTTAAATCCCTGTTAACCTTGCCCCAGCTTCCTCATCAGTATTTGTGTTGTTGAAAAAGAAGGTGATCACATCTGGTGAGATGTTAACATTCCATGCAAACAAAAAAGTTAATAAAATAATAATAAATAATAAGGCTGAATTAGGCCATTTTAAAGGATTAATTAGAAAGTGAGTTAATCTATGAGCTAAACACATGGGGAAGAAGGTTCTTCAATAACTTCTTCAATAACATAAGGTGAAGGAGTTCTGAAAAATTTCCAGCTTTTATACAAATCTTCTAAAATGAGGTTCTGTTCTCACCTTGGGGATCTCACAGGACTGGCGGGTGCCCATGGTGGCGCAGTTAGCGGACACTGTGCCCTCCTGTCCACTGTCCTCCTTCACAGCTGACTCCGAGTCGTGCTCTGTCTCGCGGAGCTTGGTGTCATCACTGAATTGCACAGTGTTGATGATTTGTGTCTCCGTGGTCTGGTCCAGCTCTGAGATTTTGGACCCGCTCATCGCAGAGGACTGAAGGTCACAGGAGACAGAGAGTGTAAACACAAACTTATTCCTACATGAAAAGATTGTATAGTCCTGGTATTATGGTCTAAATCCACTGTTGCCCTGCTTTAGTTTTCCCCCAAAACAAGATGATATAACATTTCACCTTTCTGAGGTCTAGCATTCGAAGGAAGGTGTCACACAGCAAGTGTGACACACCGGGCAGGGAGATGCGGCAGTACCAGGAAACACCGTTTCTGTCGCATGGAGCACACACAAACATGAAATAAAATAAACGGACCACTTCACCCTTCCCCCTCACGGGTTCCGGGCAAAAACAAACTGAAACAACAAGCTAAAATAACAAATACAAAAGAAACTAAAACGAAGCAGCAACTTTTCAGTTTGCCTGCTGTGTAGCTGACCCGCCTTCCCGGCCAGGTCCAGCTCCTCCAGCATCCCAGCTGAGGATTGCTTTCTTTTCCAGTGCTCTAAATAAAACGAAACAAAACTCATAATTGCACTCTCGGTGTTAGCTCCCAGTCTCGGCCCCGAACTGTGGAGAGCAGCACACCTTTAAGCACCTGGGCTGATTAGCTAACGCAGGCCAGGTGCGTGTGCTCTCTTCACCAGCCGGCACAGCCGAGACCAATCTGCCTCTCAGGCGGACCGACTGCCACAGTAGGAAGAACCACATCCGATAAAAAGCTTCAAAATATGCCATTAGTGAAATGACTTTACAGAGTCTGTATCTGTAGATGCTATTGGTTCACAGGCGATGCAGATTTGGTGATTACACCAGAAAACTGGGAAAAGACACTGGCTAGAATGGTACTAGCCTTAAACATATTTTTCAATAAGCAGTCTTTTTCTGAGCAGAGATAGACAGTCTGGTCTCAACATGGACCAACATGCGAGACGCAGGACTGGTTGGTGTTGGTGGCGGTGTATTCAGGAGAGAAGAGCGTTGTGTTCCTGCTCTCCTCCATCTTGGATTGGAGCTGCTGCTTCACCTTCATAATTTCCAGATGGTCCTCTTGCTCGGCTTCCTTGTGGAATTGATTGATAGTTTTAGGCCCCTGTTCATCCCTCCTGTGTTATTCTGAAAGAGTTGAAGAGAGGGAACCTGTTACCTAATCTTAACCAGGGAGATGGATTGGGGGAGGGGAAAAAATTAGACGCTTAGATAGGTGGACATTAGGGAAGAAGGGTGGAAAGTGTTTCTAAACAACTGTCAATTGAGGCCAGAACCCTCAGTACAAAATAAATAAAAAATATTTGTTTGTCCTGAAATTTTTCTTAATTATGGCATCGATGTTACGATATTTTTAATATTTGTTTAATTATAGCTACGTTTATTTCTGACCATTGAACTTGATCAATAGACGGATCATCATTCATCATAAATTTCAAAATATTCCTGTCAAGATTTAATTGATGAGTCCACCTTAATTTCCCCAAATCGCAATGTATCTGCAATTGTAAACATGCAAGAAGTTGGCAAAATGTACAGTTTGTGCTAAAACGGTCTCTGGTTCAGTTTATAAAAAAGCGTGCGAGCTTTTCTAGTTAAATATGTCTATGGCATATACTGTATGAATGGTTACTATGTACCCTCTATGGTCTGAGCGTGGCCCATCTCGTGAACCAATCGTGTTCCTCGACGCTCTCGTTTGATTGGTGTACTGGAAAAGCTCAAAGTTGAAAGGTGAGTCAGTAGTGGGGCTAGCTGCTTGTTTCAGGACTTAATCAATAGTTTCGTTCTGACATAATGCAATACGGCTAGTTACTTACAGCTAACGTTATCGCATTTATTAGGAATGTTTTGAAGAGCAAGAAATCCAAGTTTGCCAGGTGACACTGATCATTCTAATGCGTATCTTGGCAACGTAAATGACTTGTTGTCTTTGCGTTGTTTTGAAAACCAATGCTAAGTAATGCAGAGCTAACGTAAATGTAGTCAGTTTGATCTCTGTTTATCTTGATGAGTCACATAACAGTCTAATAACAAACGTCAGTTAGCTAGCATATAAGAAATATATAGCTTTATCTTGCTTACTGTTTTATTACGCTATCTACTGGTGTTAGTGAAAATGAGCTAACTATCGATAACGTTCAATCACTCTAACCCTGTACATTTATTGTCATGGCAACGATCAAAATGGATCAAACTCATAAGAAAATTAACAGTATGAGCGCCTATTATCGACCGGGTTCGCGCGAGATACAGGAAAATCCAAAATGATTTGCAACCGTGTATTTAAAAAATTGGCGAAATTTCGGTACCGCCTGTACCTAGTTATGTATAAAAATTGTCCTTGCTGTGCTCCTGAGGCTTTTCCCCCCAGTACTTTCCAAATTAGTTTCTTTGTCGCAAATATGTCGCCCAGTTAGAGCTTTAACAGCTAAGGGACGTGTGTCGACCACCTGTCGGGATTAGTGCCGCGGTCCTTTTCTATAATTTGCTGCAAGTGAATACACTCTTAGCCATATTGTAACGTTAAGCATGCATTAACTCTGGTATTTCAGCTTCCAAAAATAGTTCAAATGATCCCATTTACTCGTCCGTTTTTTCTATAACACAACATCTTCACCAGTACCTTGTGGTAACACGTGAAGCTGACTACATGTATACACTACATTTCTAAAAGTATGTGGACACCCCTTCTAATTTGTGGTTTTGGCTATTTCAGCCACACGCCCATTTCTAACAGATGCATAAAATCAAGCATACAGCATACAGCTATGAAATCTTCATTGACAAACATTGGCAGTAGAATGGGTTGTACTGAAGAGTTCTGTGACATTCAACATGGCATTGTCGTAGGATGCTACCTCCAACAAGACAGTTCATCATATTTCTGCCCTGCTAGAGCTGGCCCAGTCAACTGTAAGTGCTGTTATTGTGAAGTGGAAACATCTAGGATCAACAACAACTCCGCAGCGAAGTGGTAGGCCACACAAGCTCAAAGAACGGGACCACCAAGTGCTGAACCATGTAGTGCGTAAAAATCACCTGTCCTCGGTTACACTCACTACAGAGTTCCAAAGTACTACCTCAGGAAACAACGTCAGAACAAGAACTGTCCGTCAAGAGCTTCATCTAATCGGTTTCCATGGCTGAGCAGCCGCACACAAGCCTATCACCATGTGCAATGCCAAGCACCGGCTGGAGTGGTGTAAAACGCACCGCCATTGGACTCTTGAGCAGTGGAGATGCATTCTCTGGAGTGATGAATCACGCTTCACTATCTGGCAGTCTGACGGACGAATCTGGGTTTGGCGGAATGCATAGTGCCAACTGTAAAGTTTGGTGGAGGAGGAATAATGATCTGGGGCTGTTCTTCATGGTTTGGGCTAGGCCCCTTAGTTCCAGTGAATGGAAATCTTAATGCTACAGCATACAACAATATACTGCAGAATTGTGCACTTCCAACTTTGTGGCAACAGTTTGGGGAAGGGCCTTTCCTGTTTCAGCATGACAGTGCCCCCATGCACAATGCAAGGTCCATAAAGAAGTGGTTTGCTGAGTTTGGATGGGAAACAATTGACTGGCCTCCACAGAGCGTTGACCTCTACCCCATCAAACACCTTTGGGATGAATTGGAAAGCCAACTGCGAGCCTGGCCTTATACCCAACATCAGAGCCCAACCTCACTGCTTCTGTGGCTGAATGGAAGTGCATCCCAGCAGCCGCATTCCATAATTTACTGGAAAGCCTTCCCAGAATGGAGGCCAATATAGTGGCAAAGGGGGATCCAACTCCATATTAATGCACGTGGTTTTGGAATGGGAATTAATATGGAGTTCAGCAATTACATATGGGTGTGATATTCAGGTGTCCGCATGCTTTTGGAAATGTAGTGTAGCATTACAAAACATTTAGCCAACAATACTCAGTCCTTTGCTCCTTATCATCCTCCTTAATGAAATGGCTTGAACAATGACTAGACTTGTTAAAAGACATTAAAACATAAGCATTGTATTAATTGCATTCAGTATTATAATGGAGGTTGCATGATTAGTATAATGGCACTTGTCTTTACTTGAGATTATGTTGTAGAAGTGTCCCTTGGGTATTTAAAGTTAATATGAGAAAGGGTGGCAAAATAGCCATTAGGAAAGTTAGGTTGGAACCATGAAGGGATATAAGGACAGTTGTACTTAAACATTGTGATTAAGGAATTCCGAGTGTTTTCCTGGTCTAAAAGTTAATATTGTAAAAGAGGTCATATTAATATAATAAAATGTGTGTGTATGAAGTCAAATTCTTTTCATTTAGATAGTTTATCACATGTATTTTCACAGACATGCTAAGACTTGCATTTTAATTGGCAATGGCATTCAATCCACTAGAATAAATATGAAACAAATATTAGCTTTTGAGGTGGTCGCCCCATGCCTGGTTGATAATAGGTGCTCGAACGCTACCCACTCTCTCACACACAACACGATTTAGCAAAACAAGTTACATCAACATTATCCAGATGTCACAGAAGCAGTACTTTATGTGTTTTTTTTTTTTTTTTACTAACAGTTAACAATGGAATTTCTTCCTATCCTTGAACCAGAAGACAAGCCTCGAGATTCAATTTGGTAAAGTTAATAATGCACTACATATTTGTGTTGATTTTTAATATATGTTAGATAAATTTTGTTTAATTCGCTGTTTCAATGACATTTCCACAGTGCCACATCAGTCCCGATTCTTGATCTTTAATTATCGCACTGTCTGTGCTTAAGATGATCTTAGAAAGAGCCCACGGCACGTAACGTTAAGCTACGTCACATTAATATTCGCTAAGTTTGCTGCCGAAAATTCTGACGAAATTTCCTAATGTTACTTACACAGGTACGCGGTGGTGCCCCGAGGAGGGGGTCCTGGGGTCAGCGTGGGTCACACCTGCACGTACGCTCCGGGCAAGGACGCGGGCAAGGGCAAGATCCTTATCGTCGGAGGAGCCAACCCTAATGGCAGCTTCTCAGAGTCTCATGTCCTGGATCTCGGTAAACATCTCAACAGTATTTGCCCGATACCTTCTGCTGGCAGTTTTCTTCTGAAGAAAGCTCCAAGACCGCAGTCAAATCAATTCAAATTTATTTCTATGGTGCCTTTAGCAAACTTTTGTAATGATACGCTTTACGATGGACCGTGGCCTGAGCCCGCACAAAAGCAAGCCTAGGGCAAGGGCGGCAAGGAAAAACTCCCTGGGTGGAGGTTCCATTAGAGAAGCTAAGTTTTGTTTTTGTCCAAATCCTCAGGATTAGCGGAAAGACAGAAATATTCTGAAGCACAGAATATTGATGATGATGTCACCCCTGTTTCACAGATTTTATTGAGCCATGGTATTCACTCTTGCCCTTGGGATAGCTGCAGGGTGGCTGGATTTTTTTCCTCATTTTAAGATAAAAAAAATAATTGAGACACTGGAAACCAGATGAGGTTTATTATATTATTGTAGCATTCGGTACTGGTTGGAGAGAGCACACGCACCTGGGTTGTGTTAGCTAATCAGCCCAGGTGCTTAAAGGTGTGCTGCTCTCCACAGTTCGGGGCCGAGACCAGGAGCTCACGCCGAGAGTGCGTTTCTTTATTTGAGTTGCGTTAATTTCAGTTTTGTTTCTTTAAATAAGACGGGGAACAGTAAACCCCCCACTGAAAAGTGGGAGGATCTGGTCTGCTGAAAAGCAGGCCAGCTACAGAGCTGGGAACTGAATTAGATGTCGCTCTGTTTTACTTTCTTTTGTCTTTGTTATTTTAGCTTGTTGTTTTAGTTTATTGTTTTTGCCTGGAACTCGTGAGGGGGAAGGGTGAAGATGGCGTTTATTTTGTGTTTGTGTGGGTGCTCGCTCGCTCTCTCTCTCTCTCTCTCTCTCTCCATGCGACAACCAACGGTGTTCCCCGGCACTGCCGCATCTCCCTCCCAGGGGTGTCACACTGGCCTGTGACGATTATATGTATAAAAAATGCATTTTATTTGATTTAATTGTAGTGCTGCACATTTGCAAACACGTGCGCCTCCTGGAGTTGTACCAAGAGCTAGAGTGAATACCACTGTTTTGACCCACTAGGGGCTCAAGGTTCCCACTTGCTGTCGTCCAGGCCGAAATATTCTAGTGCGATGCACCTTAGGATCGTTCAGGGTGAGGGCGTGACCCGGGACAGCCCCGTGTCGGTGGGTGTCCCGTCCGGTCACATTGGCGTTGGAAGCCCCCGTCGCCAGGCGCCACCCCCCGTCGCTAGGACAGAGAGGAGAAGGAAGGCGTCGGGGGGGGGGGGGGGGAGAAGCTGACCGTGCCGTTAGCCCTGTGGAACCTGTGGCTTTCTCCCCCTGCGCAGACCGCCATGAGTGGGACGTCCCGGAGTGGGGGGGCCTGCTGGCGCGGTACGAGCACTGCAGCTTCGTGCCGGAGAGCGCCCCCTGCAGCCTGTGGGTGTTTGCCGGGGCCCAGCAGAGCGGCAACCGCAACTGCATACAGACCCTACGGACGGAAGGTAACTGCGTACAGACCCTACGGACGGAAGGTAACTGCGTACAGACCCTACGGATGGAAGGTAACTGCGTACAGACCCTACGGACGGAAGGTAACTGAGTACAGACCCTACGGACGGAAGGTAACTGCGTACAGACCCTACGGACGGAAGGTAACTGCGTACAGACCCTACGGACGGAAGGTAACTGCGTACAGACCCTACGGACGGAAGGTAACTGAGTACAGACCCTACAGACGGAAGGTAACTGCGTACAGACCCTACAGACGGAAGGTAACTGCGTACAGACCCTACAGACGGAAGGTAACTGCGTACAGACCCTACAGACGGAAGGTAACTGCGTACAGACCCTACAGACGGAAGGTAACTGCATACAGACCCTTACAGACGGAAGGTAACTGCGTACAGACCCTACAGACAGAAGGTAACTGTGTACAGACCCTACAGACGGAAGGTAACTGCGTACAGACCCTACAGACGGAAGGTAACTGCGTACAGACCCTACAGACGGAAGGTAACTGCGTACAGACCCTACAGGCGGAAGGTAACTGCGTACAGACCCTACAGACGGAAGGTAACTGCGTACAGACCCTACAGACGGAAGGTAACTGCGTACAGACCCTACAGACGGAAGGTAACTGCGTACAGACCCTACAGATGGAAGGTAACTGTGTACAGACCCTACAGATGGAAGGTAACTGCGTACAGACCCTACAGACGGAAGGTAACTGCGTACAGACCCTACAGACGGAAGGTAACTGCGTACAGACCCTACAGATGGAAGGTAACTGTGTGTGGGACCCTACAGATGTGGGAAGTGTGTGTCTGCGTACAGACCCTACGTGGGAAAGGTGTGTCTTTGTTCATTTGTGCTCGTTTAGGTATGCGTGTGCGTCTTCGCTGATTTATGTGTGTTTGTGTGTGTGCGGGCGCACGTGTGTGTGCGTGCTTGTGTGTCTTTCTTCATTTGTGTGTGTGTGTGTGTGTACATGTGCGCGTGCTTGTGTGTCTTTGTTCATTTGTGTGTGTGTGTGTGTGTGTGTGTGTACATGTGCGCGTGCTTGTGTGTCTTTGTTCATTTGTGTGTGTGTGTGTGTGTGCGCGCACACACAGGAGTGAACGTGTCCCGATAGCTTGCTCTTGCCGCGTCCGCAGGCGGCGGGTCATGGAGGAGCGTGCAGGTGACGGGGTCCCCCCCCTCGGCCAGGACGTACCACACCAGCTCCGCCTGCGTGGGGGACAGGCTGTTCGTCTTCTCTGGGGGCGACGCGGGGGCCGCGCCCGTCTCCGACCTCCAGCTCCACGTCTTTGACTCGGGTCAGTCCCGCTTCAGACGCGCCCTCTGGTTGGGCGGTTCCCAAACGCTGGGGCCACGTGTCATTGGCTGAGATCAACTCCAACTTACACAAAATTCAGCTGCTCGTGTGTTGACCAGGGCCAGAAGGAGAGCACACGTTACACCTGTTTTAAAATCGCTGCACTGGCTACCTGGTAGTTTTAGAATTGACTTTAAGATTCTTTTATTGGTCTACAAATCACTAAATGGTCTCGCTCCCGACTACATGTCTGACACGGCTTTAAGATATGTACCCACTAGAGCCCTCAGGTCCTCTGGCAGTTGTCTCTTGGTTGTTCCAAGGGTCCGGTCTAAAATCCACGGCAAGGCCGCTTTTAGCCACTATGCCCCCAGCCTGTGGAAAGGCTTGCAGGAGGACCTGAGGGTGGCAGAGAGTGTGGATATCTTTCAAAGAAAACTTAAAACACACCTTTTTAGCCTGGCTTTTATCTAGTGTGTGTTGATTTCGACTTGCGCTTTTACTGTTATTTATTATTTTATTATTGGTTTTATTATACTACATTTTATTATTAATTTTCATGTTTTTTATTTAAACTCGTGTTCTTTTTAACTTACTCTTATTTCCACTTTTTATGTTCAGCACTTGGAGTTACATCTGATGTATGACTTGGGCTATATAAATAAAGTTTGATTGATTGATTGATTGATTGATTGATTGATTGATTGATTGATTGGTGCTAAGGCCGTGTGGACTGGACCCCCCCCCCCCCCCCCCCCCCCCACCCCCACCTCGTTTGCAGTGTCCCTGACCTGGCACCAGCCCGAGACGCAGGGCAGGCCTCCTTCCCCGAGGCACGGCCACATGGTGGCAGCGGTGGGCTCCAGGCTCTACGTCCACGGAGGGCTCGCGGGGGAGAAGCTCCACAGCGACATGCACTGCCTGGACACCGGTGAGCGGAACTCGCCGTGACCGCGTGGTAATGCTTCGCCACGTGTCATCGCCCCCACGTGTGAAGACGCTCCTGGCAACTCGGGGAACAAAACAGGCTTTTCAGGGCTCTACGCAAACATCTTTTCCAAGGAGCGCGAGTGCTCTACAGTTGAGGAGCACGCTAACGCGTTCCAATTAGTAGAAGTTCTCCTGAATTATTTTTCCAGTTAGCACACATCAGTTTTCAGGAGCAAATGACCCTACAATGGGAGCACCGTAGAGCCCTGCGTTAGTCTTGAAACACGGACTGCGCGTAGCGTAGGGAAATAGGAGCGCCTGGACAGACTCAGACCGTGTTTGCTTGTCTTTATGCTTCTGGGCTGACGGCGTTCTGGCGACCTCGTCGCAGCGACGATGAAGTGGGAGCGGGTTCGAGCCAAGGGCGACGTCCCGCCGGGCGTGGCCTCCCACGCGGCGGCGACCCTCGGGAAGAGCGTCTACGTCTTCGGGGGGCTGACTGCCGATGGGGCCACCAACTCCATGTACAGGTTCCACACCGGTGGGTCACTACCTCACGTTACGGCATTTAGCAGACGCTCTTATCCAGAGCGACTTACATTGTACCAATTATACAGCCGGATATGTATACTAGAGCAATGCGGGTTAAAAAGGCTAAGCTCAAGGGTACGACGGCAGTGTCCTACAGGGGACCTTTAGGTTACAAGACCAACTCCTTCGCCATTATACTGCACTGGCGCCCGGGTCGGATGGAGCCGGTGTGGCTCCCTGGGTCAGATCACTGCGGTTGGCTGTCAGTTTGATGTGTCACTGCAGTCTTAGCGATATTCATATTGTTTGCTCCATTTTTTATGACCGATTATTATTTTTTTTTTATTGTTACGGGCCATCCTTGTCATTTTACGTCACGTTTTTCAGAGTTGGTGCAGTATTAGAAAAACGTGTGAGATAACAAGGACTATGTGTACGATATAAACACAGCACGCCCTTCCTAGTTTTAACGCTTTTCGCTCTATTGCATTGTTATGCATGCATTGCAATTAGCCCTACCATTGAAAGAGTACAGCTCAGAATGGCAGTTGCATTAGTGGTGCAACTCAGTGTACCGCACTGGGAGACAATGTTGTGAAGAAGCCTTATTTTTGCTCAAACAAGTCTTTTTGCATCGGCATCTTTTACGATGGTAATAAATTTCCTCCCTGTGCCTCTACCTTTCGAGCAGACAGACAGCGCTGGACCCTGCTGAAGTTCGAAGGAGACCTGCCTGCGAACAGACTGGACCATTCCATGTGTGTGGTGCCCTGGAGAGTCAGGACGGAGGGGCACGGAGTGGGGGACCAGGTCTCCGAACCCGAGACTGTCCACCTCTGCTTCGTCTTCGGGGGCATGGACACCCACGGGGTGATCCACAGTGACTGTGTTGCAACTGTGTTGCCGTGAGGCATCAGTTATTTTGAAATAAAATGAAGTATTTATTTAATTATTGACCAATTTATTTATTTCATTTTGGCACGTTTAGTCCTCCACAATTTAAATTCTCTCAAAATAAAATCTAGATTTTTGTTTTCTTTTTTATTTCATTTTGGGTTAAAAGTATAAAATCTTATTGGCTTATTTTAAAATACATTTTAAAATAAATAACAACTGACAAAGATAAACACCCATTGAATGAACGTAAATTAAAAATATATCTATACAAATATACTTCTATAAACCTTTGTATGACCAAAACATATATTTCAGTAAATTATGTGGTTATACAAACTGGCCAAATGTAAAAGCAGACCCCTAGGATAAAATACTAAAAAATAAATAATAATTTCAGTGGTGAAAACTCAATTTTTACTCAGCACTTTGCACAGCACCCATTGTTTTCACGATTTGTTTGTTGAACAGAAACAGAAACTAGAAGATTCCTTGTTTCCTTGGCCACTGACACTGTTGACCATTGCATCCTCCAGACTTCCCTTCCTGCAATACCATACCTGAGGCTCTCTACAGGGCTTCACCAGTGGCTCTGTCCTAGGTCCCCTCCTCTTCTCCTTCCAAATGCCTAATCCAGCGATTCCCAAACCCAGTCCTGGGGACTCTCCTGTGTATGTTTTTCATTCCAACCACAACCACAATCCCATAATTTTAACAAACTGTTTCTTAATTAGGTGCTTTACCCGTTTAAAGAGATTGTTTACCCTCTTAAGCCATATTTTGTCTGAAATAGCTTTGCATTCCACAAACAATAAAATTCCAATGTTGTTGTTGTGCTACACTGTGCTTATTGTGTGACACTGCAAACACACAAAAAGAGGTCACTGAAAGACAGAAGTAAATCAATATGCTTCTACTTAGGTTGAATACATGCTTAATTTCCTTCATTATTATTTCCTTGAACTTATTAACACAATGCAGGTTTGTCTCATTGCCGTTTACTTTGTCTTTGAATTCTTCATTGTCCTCCAGATGGTTAGTTTTAATTGTCCGGTGTCCACACTTTCACCAGTTAGGAACCTTATGATTCACCTCAGTCTTTAATGTGAAATTTTACCACTTTTTATGCAATTATTTTGCAATACAGCACAATAATTACAGCATGAACATGGGAATTTTATTATTTGTGGCATGAATAATGTAGCTATTTCTGACATAATGTAGTTTAAGAGGGTAAATAATCCCTCTAAATGTGAAAGTACCCAGTTAAGAAAAAATAACAGCTTTTTAAAATTCTCTGATTGCGACCGGTTGGGCCCCATGACTAAGTTTCGGAATCCCCGCCCTAATGGGTCATGTGATAGCTATATACTCATTGCTTGTCACATCATTTGTAGGCCGATGCATCTCAGCTCTTTCTTCCCTTCTCACCGTCTGACCCACATGTCTTCACACACACCTCAGCCTTACTGACTGAGATCTTCAGCTGGATGGGAAATGACCACCTAAAGCTCTACCTGGCACAGACTCAGATACTACACATCCCTGCCATGTCTTCTCCCCGGAAATGTAAAACAATCAATAGACAAATAAATTCCCCAAGACGCAAAAGACAACCCTCTAATTATAAGAATGCCCAATTTCTGCATCAGTGGCAGGATAATGAAACATTTTATCATTCCAAAGAGCTAGATGTTACCACAGACATCACGACAAGGTATCACTGTACAAGATACA
This sequence comes from Anguilla japonica, assembly GCA_025169545.1. NCBI lineage: Eukaryota > Metazoa > Chordata > Actinopteri > Anguilliformes > Anguillidae > Anguilla > Anguilla japonica. The sequence continues at coordinate 36,498,921 of CM045896.1, forward strand.
GAATTGTGGTGTAAGAACTATATAGCGCTTCTTTTCTGTGGGTAGTACACATAGGTTTGAGAATAGATGCCTCGCTTTGGTTTCGTTTTGTCATCTAGTGGACGACCTAATTGCAGTGTTATTCTTCAGGGGACAATAACACAAATTCGACTCGTCAAGCAAAAGGTTCTCACACATCCCCCACAAATATATAAATAATGTGCATTTAGAGTACTCTAAAATATGCCATGAAAACATAAACACGTAAAATCCCAAAGTTAGTCAAAATATGCAGTACATTACAGACAAATACCCCTTTCACTCCGGGAATGGTTTCACCCAGGACCAGCAGTTAAGTCTGGAAAGGCGCGCGTTAGGAATAGGTAGGAACTATTTGTATTAAATTCTTGTGACTTTCTCCGATTGGTTTGAAAATAATTTCTGAATTGTCCGATTTCAAATATCACTGTTTACTTGAATGTACGTGTCGAACGGTTTAAGTATTGCCATGTAGCTCTCGCCACTAGCAGGCAAGTTATCTTGAGTTCGATTTAGAGCGAAAGGATTTATTTGTCATCAATTTATTCGGATCTTTTAAACCTCCTACTCAGTAGCTTGTTTACTAGGGAAGGCAACGTTGTAAAACTTTACTTTACCTTCTAAACAGTAGTGCGCGATGTCGTTGGGTCCTGATTCGGTGACCTCTGTGCATCCCCTGGGACACGGAGACGACATGCACCAACAAGGTAACTGGACTGGGTGGCTGGTTAGCGCACTAGCTGTTCGTTTAAAACGGTCAGAATATAACATATAGCTAAATGTCTGGTGCCAAGTAGTAGCTAATTAATGAAGTGCGTGCGATTTACCTGTGCATATATCAAGTAACGTAAATTCGCGATGTGTCGTTATCAACAGTTGTCAGTGTAGTTGAATTAATGTTATTGTCAACATCTCCATTTTACGTGCTTTCTTTAAGCACGGTGTAAATTACACGTTCGCTTTGTGTCCCGAGATGCATTCACCTGGGTGCTTGGTGACGCACACAGGTATTTGACTCGTGCCCCTCTGTCCTTCTGGCAGTTCTGGCCTCCTTCCCTCTGTGTCAGCTGACGGAAGAGGACCTGGCGCAGAACCCCCTGTTCTGCCGGCTCCTGGCTTCCCTCTCTCAGCACGTGGACCACACAGGCCTCAGCCTGCCCCTTCGGAAAGACCTGGAGAAGGTGAAGGGATGATTCCTGAACCGCACTTCCTCCATACGCATGCACACACACACATGCACATACACGCACATACACACAGGCACATACACGCACACACGCACATCTACACGCACACAAATGCGCACGCACACACACATATACACACGCACACATATATACACACACACAAACGCACGTGCGCACACACAAACATGCGCACACACACACACACACATACACACACGCACATACACACCGTAATCTCTTCCCTGTCTCTAAAACTGGAGTAACACCTATTCTGTATAATTTAATCTGTTCACACCCTGTAAGTAACAACCGATGGATCATGGCCGGGATAATATGTGTCACAAGCTCGCCGCACACTATTATAATGTTAACAGAACTGGCTGGTGTGTAGGGTCTGATGATCTGTTCGGCTGCCCGGTCGGGCTGAAGTGGTGCAGGTGACCATGTGACCATGTGACCATGTGACCGCAGGCGGAACAGGAGCTCCGGGTGCAGAGACTGGGCTGGCTGCGGTCAGAGAGCCTGCTCCAGCTGCTCCGGGAAATGGCCCAGGAGCACTGTGTCCGAAAGCACCACTCCAGCACCACTGCGGACGACGACAAGGTACTGGACCGCGCTTCGCTGGGTCCTTCTCTTTCCACGTTTATCTGGCGTGGACACAGTCGGATTGAAGCGTGTTTTCCGAGCGGGACCAGGGTGCGAAACGACCGCGGTTGACTGAGAGAGGTGTGTTTCTCTGGGCAGTTCTATGAGACCCTGGAGCAGTGCTTGCTGGTGGCTCAGTGTGTCAGGCAGCTGGACCCCAGCTCCACTGTGGGCCAGGATCAGCCCCAGCTCCTGGGCCTCTCTGCCCAGCATGTACTGGGCCTCATGCCTCCTGAACAGGTACTCTCTCTCCCCCCCTCCCTCTCTCTCTCTCTTTCTCTCTCTCTCACACACTCTCTCTCACTCTCATGCTCACACTCAAAACATTTTTTTTCAAATTTAAAATGCTTTATTGGCATTACAACAAGGATGACAGGAATAACAACAAGAATAAATAGAATGAAAATAACAAACATAAATAATAATATAACTCACTTTCTCACACACTCTCACTCTCTCTTTCTCACACACACACACTCTCTCACTTTCTCACACTCTCTCTCTCTTTCACACACGCACACCCACCAAAACTTGCTGTCTGTCTGACACACTGAACCAGGTACTCTCTCACAATCTCTCTCTCTCTCTCTCTCACTTTCTCTCTTTCTCACACTCTCACTTACACACTCTCTCACGCATTCGATTTTTCACACATATAGACGCACCCAAACGTGCTGTCTGTCTCACGCACACACACACACACACACGGGCGGTGCTGGTCTCACCTGAGAAAGGTGACCGCACAGAGAGGAGGCGGAACCTCTCTGGAGGTTGTGTTTGATGTGTCGGAGGCGGTTCTTCCTCCAGGACGTGCGCTGCATGAAACGCCGGCTGCTGGTGGAGCTGGAGAAGCGCCTGAAGGAGAAGTGCTGGGCCCTCCTCTCATACCACCAGCCCGACTGCGGTAAGGCCTGTCGGAGCTGCCCCCGCGCCCTGGCTTCTCGTCTAGGGGTGGGCCAGCGAGTCTTCATCAGCTACCAAAGTGGGTGGAGCTGTCACATTTTATCAGCGATTCACTTTCAAATTAGTCAGAGTTTGTTTGGAAGAGCACAGCCTTCTGATTGGTTCATAGGAGTCTGATTCTGACTCCTCCCTCACCACTGTGCTGATGGGGGACCTTTCTGTCCTACTTTTGGACTCCTTACAAATACCTGGGTATTTGCCTGGCCCCTCCCCCCTGAATGCCTGCACTTCCAGGTCACCTGCCTCCTGTCTGTTCTGCCCCCTGGTGGCGGAATAAGCTTCCCACTACCATCAGGACAGCAGAAACCCTGCCCATCTTCCAACTCAAACTGAAGACCCACCTCTGCAGACTGCACCATTGGCTCTCCTGAGCTTCATTAGCCGTCCTATAGTTCTTACTTTGGATTTCCTTTTGGGATAATGCTGTCTAAGGATACGCTATCTCTATAGCAGTATTTACTTTGCACCACTAATTGTTGGTTTCTTCCGTTGACTTACATTTTTGATTATAAATACGTCTTTCTGTGCCTTCTCAGTGATATCACACTGAGGTAAACATTGCTATTCTCGACTTGTGTACGGATAATCGCATCTGATTGTAACTAATTGAATAATACCCGGGCACAGATTAGTGCTGTTGATATTGTGTGTAAATATTAGTAACTCGCAGATTCCCGTCCTGCGCAGAGAACGAGAGCGAGGGATTGAAGAGCTTGAAGCTCTCCCGTCTGCCAGAGACCCTGGAGAATGAGAGCAAGAGGGCCGAGGGCCTGAGGGAGAAGCACAGGGAGAGCGCCGCCCTGCTGCAGCGGCAGACTCACCGCTACCTCTCCGTAAGCCCCCAATTAATCCTGTCTCTGTGGCTAACGCACACCCCATGATACTGTAATTTGGCTGATTTAAAATTAAATTTTTTTAGCTGGCTTCTCGTTTAGCTAGGTTTAATTAGGTTATGTGATCTGCAAAAAGACAAAGTGGATAAGTATTGAAGCTACATTTTTGGCTACCGTTAAGAGAATTTTTCCCCCTGATTTATGGGTTTGGTGTGTGCGTGTGCGTGCATGTGTGTGTGTGTGTGTGTGTGTGTGTGTGTGCATGTGTGTGTGGTTTTTCTTCTCCTCAGGAACCAATCACGTTCATGATACCTCACTGTTTCGCAGTCTCCCAGAACTTCCATCTTCTGATAACAAACCTTACTCATTAACTAACTGCAGTGCTTTTCACACTTTATCTCTGGGCCCAGATCTTTTCTGGTGTGGTAAATCTTCCACGGGCCCCCAGTTAAGGCCTCTTCTATCTACCCCCCCCCCCCCCCCCCCCCCCCCCCCCCCCAGGAGCTGCTGGGCTGTGTCCAGATCCTGCAGTCCGTCATTCTTGACCATCGTCTGAAGGCCCAGAAGGAGCTGGACGTGAAGAAAGTGGAGTACCTGGACGCCAAGTGTCAGATCATCATCCGCAAGATAAGGTGGGAAGCAAACCCCCCCAGACCTGACTGGGACGGTTCCCACATTGTTGAATTTCCCAAAATGAGCTAAAATTACACCGGGGAAGGACTACATTTTTAGAGTGGTACTGCAATGGTGTTGGATGTCTCTGGTTAGAAATTTTGGTGATCATCTGGAAAAGCATCATATCCCCATTTTACATCGAGTCCACCCTTAATGCCAGACCCTGAATCAGAATCCATGTCCTGCTCTGAATGTTTGGGGTTCAGTTTCGTCTCGAAAGAGACGATCGTCAGACGAAATTCATTTTCACAGATATGAACATAACCTGGGTCAAATACGTATTTGTTTTGGATTCAGATACTTTTCTGCGCTCTGTTGATCTTGCCTAGTGCTGAGCCAGCTACTGTAATAGGACCAAAAGGTGGGGTTTGCATAGGTATGTCATAGGTTCCAGTACACCAGACGAGCTCAGTAAAGCGTAGAAAAGTATTTGAAGCCAGAACAAATATGTAATTGACCCAGGTCTGGATACGAAGGCTGGTTCTTTATTGCGCCATTGGTGGTCGGCCTTCTCTGTGACCTAGCCGACCTTGTTACTTATGGCTTCTTGAATTTGCGGGAATTAATCGTTAAAAGCGCTTGAGAAGTCTTCAGACCGGTGGCGAAGGTAAGTGTGAAGCCTGCAGTCCGGGCGGCCGTATGTGAGCCCGGAGCACGGCCCGGCGTTCGGCCAGCTGGCCACAGCGAGCAGCGCACGTCTTCAGGCGCTTCCTTTTCTCACCCGTCCTCCAGGGTGGAGATGCTCGAGGTTCAGCTGGCCACCTACACGCCGGAGACGATCACTGCCCACCGAAAAATCAGGTGAGGATCTGGAGCGCCTGAACCCTCATTTATGCGCCTCCGCCTTCAGGGAAGTGCGCTCGTGTGCAAACGAGTACCAGGTTAGATTCCCAACTTTTCCACATAGATGGTACTGTTGGCAAAAACGGCCTAATCATCGACAATATATTTTTAGTTGATGATTTTTGTCATCCAAACCCACAAGCAAATCTACACAAGGACTTGCTTGCAAGACTCATTATCTCTGCTAAAAATTAAAGTAAGAAAGTTCAAATATTTTTGAGAATCAAATACAGTTTGTTACAAATGCAATTTTTCTTTCGTAATTTAACACCTGTTCTCATCATCGTGAGTGAATGTGAAGGGAGACTCGACTGCAGTTTGCATTTAAACTGTGATGTAAAACGGAGGGGTCGGTGTTGCCCAAAATGGCCGTCAGATATGGGTCACTGACAGCCCAGAATGTCCCGTATTGTGCATCTGTGATCGTCATGATTGTCCTTGGTTTTCCCCCGGTTCCCTGTCTCAGGGACGTGCTGGACGGCGAGCTGAGCGCTGCTCGGGCGGAGAAGCAGTCCGCGGACTCCGTGCTGTCCTCCTTCCAGATGCTGGGGCAGGAGTTTGAGGCGCTGGTCGAGGAGTACTCCCGCCTCCGTCACGAGACCGACAACAAGCGCTGGGCCCTGCAGGAGTTCTCCCAGCACAGCCACTGAGGAAGCGGGGTCCGGGAGCCCCTCCCCTCCCTGGAGCCCCTCCCCTTCCTGGAGCCCCTCCCCAGCTCTACTCCCACACCAGAGTGATAAAGACCCTCACAGCGAGAAGTCACTCATTTAACACATGCCTGTGTCTTTCCCAAAAAAGTCCCGACCTGGAGGATAGTAGGGTAGGGTGGGGTGGGGTGGGGGGGTGGGGGTGGGGGGGGGGTTTGAAATTGTACATATGACTAAATAAATATTTTGTAAACAGAATCTCATTTTTCTGTGTATTAGATTACATTTTTTGTGTTTTGATTCATGTAACTACATTTTCGTGAATAAAATTGTCACAGAATTCTCTTGTGCTGTGTTTCTTTACATTTGATAGTGCAATACTCCATGCATTACTTATGCTTTAAGCACATAATGCATAAAGATGGCTTTGGTCACCCAAACTGACTACGCAGCCGTCCATAAGGCCAGAGCAATAAACAAGCATGAGATATACTGTATTTTGTGAGAAAATTTAGCATTTGTGGCTTCCTGAGAATATAGCTTTAGCATTCAAGGCGTCCGCTGCTGCTCCTAGCGTCAGGATGCAAACGTGCTCTGCGTTGTAGCACAGTGCCCAAATTGATGACGTGGTGGTGCCGTTCACCTACCGGACGAGACAGAATGGCAGACCAGAGCAGGCAGATCAAACTCGCCGCGGCCAAAAAAAAGGTATAAAACTTTGTTTTAAAATATTAACAGCAGATAGATGGGTTACCGGATTATCTTTATGCCTGGCATTAAAGATGTCACTTTGTCGGGGTGTGATAGGTGCTGACGGTGGTTTAGTTCCACGTCTACCGGTTTCTCACGGCTCGCTCATTCGTCCATTTGGGCTTGTTGATGGGTGACCGTGTGATGGAAATGTCGGGGATGCAGTTTGGCCTACCATAGTTGGGCTGTCTGTGACAAGATAATGTGGATAGGATGGACGTTAAGCAACTGAGACGTTTTTTCCTTCGTCATTATGTCACTGTTTGCCGCACTTCTAGCCAGAATAGCTATTCAGTGTTGCTAGTTAACTAAGTTAGATAGCTAGCTTGCTAATTAATTTAGGTCAGCGTGTAGCCCGTGATGCTTGAGTCTGCCAACACTGATGGGACAGCAGCTATCATCGGCATTCGTTCGCTTTCTTGGTAGTTTAGCAAGCTCATTTTTACGATGTAACCAGCTAGCGATCGATGTCCTCGATGAATGATGGTTTCACAGTACCATCTAGCTTGCTAATGAAACTAGCTAATGAAACCGGACTGTTTTATTTCCTTGTTGCCGTTGGCCAGCTAGTCTCGGTTGCTATTTGAGGATGGTAGCTTTGTAGCTAACGGCGTTAGCTGGCGAGCAAGGTGTCCGAACAGGTCTGAAATAACATTATTGACGTTAATGCGAGCGGGTTAGCTAACGTTAGATAGCTGGCTAAGGTGGAAAGCGTACGTTAGCTATCTAGCTAACTGTTAGCTAGCGAACGTGTAAAATAATCGATAGGTTAGTAAGGGGCTCAAGTCGAAATTGGCGTCCTGGTAACGTTGCTTAGCTAGCCAGTTAGCCAGGTAAAGCTGGACCTACATTAATTAGCTGAATCAGAAGAGGATAGCCAGCTAACAAGATAGATGAACTGATATCTGATAGTTTTGCGTTCGCTCACATGATGGGGTTGTGGACGCACTTGCTTGTGAGCCTGTTAGCTCGCCGTCTTTCGCTAAAACTTATTATATTATTGTGCTTTTGTGTTTCTTATGGTTGCCTTTGTGGAATTCAACTGTGGAATTTGAGTTATGGTATTTTATGGCGAGCCCCCTCCATTCCTTGACAGCTGTCATGCACTTCCGCTTTTGTGTCCCTGGCTCGTGTAAACAGTGCAGTTGGAATAGTTCCCAAATTGAACCCTTGTCTGTGGGATCAGATTTCGGTATCTAAATTGCCACAGCAATTCAAAGAATGAAACTGGGGCGAGCAAAACAAATGCGGTTCAGGCAGAGCTGTCCAATAGCTAGCTACGAGATATCTAGAGAAGAAGCCACTTGTTTACTAACTATTAATTTAGGTTTCCTGGACGCTATAGTGCTAGAAACGGCACCTTTCGTGTGGGATTACCGTTCAAGGGTGTCGTAGATTAGGAACGCTCTGTCCATAGTTTGTAGAGATAAAAATTTACACCAGACCTATCAGGTATTTGTGTTGCGTGGCAATTCCTGGCCAGAGAGAAGTTGACGTTGGACACTGTCAGAAGTTTAGCCTGCAATCCACACTTTGCATAGACATTTTTCATGCATGCTTTGGAAAGGATACAGTTATTCCTATTTTAGAAATATGTTTGATACTTGCTCGGTTTTGATAGATTCAGGAGCACACATACCGGCAATGGATGCATACCGGGACGCCTGTAGATAAGGTTAACTGATATGTGGGGAAAAAAACTATGACTCCAGCACATTTTTGGTTGCGTGATGGGAATCCGTGTTTTTTGTTTTGTCTTAATAACTGTTTAAACTGTTACTTTGTAGTTAAGTATTTTTATTTGGGATTTTGGGCCAAAATGACACTTTAATCTCATTGGCAGGGTCCATAATCCAAGGTTAATCTTTCAGAAGTGATTTCAGTTATGTAAGAGATGGAATCCAGGCTGGAATGTGCTCAGTGATTTTTTAAAATGATATCCTCCTGCCTTCCCAAGGATACAGCGGAGCCCTGCTTGTACCAATTCTTCTATCACATGCACAGATTATGTGATTATTGCATTATTGAGTACAGTTGGGTTTTCTGGAATGTAACCAAGTGATATAAATGCTTTGCCAAAATGTTTGAAGAAGGTCACTTGAAAGCAGAGTAATGTGATCTAAGGCCTGTTAATGTCTCTGTCGGTTGTCGTGGCGAGATAATGGCGTGTCTGTGGGGGTTAGGGTCAGTGGTGTCTGGGAGTTAGGGTCAGTGGTGTCTGTGGAGCAGGTCAGTTGTGTCTGTGTGGCTTAGGGTCACTGGTGTTTGTGGGACAGGACAGTGATGTTTAGAGAAGGTCAGTAGTGTCTGTGGGGCAGTCAGTAGTGTCTGTGGGGAAGGTCAGTAATGTCTGTGAGGAAGGTCAGTAGTGTCTGGGATAGTCAGTAGTGTCTGTGGGGAAGGTCAGTAGTGTCTGGGACAGTCAGTAGTGTCTGTGGGGAAGGTCAGTAGTATCTGGAGCAGTCAGTAGTGTCTGTGGGGAAGGTCAGTAGTGTCTGTGGGACAGTCAGTAGTGCCTGTGGGGAAGGTCAGTAGTGTCTGTGGGACAGTCAGGAGTGTCTGTGGGGAAGGTCAATAGTGTCTGTGGGGCAGTCAGTAGTTTCTGTGGGGGAGGTCAGTAGTGTCTGTGGGACAGTCAGTAGTGTCTGTGGGGAAGGTCAGTAGTGTCTGTGGGGCAGTCACTAGTGCCTGTGGGGCAGTTAGTAGTGTCTGTTGGGAAGGTCAGTAGTGTCTGTGGGGAAGGTCAGTATTTGTCTGTGGGGCAGTCACTAGTGCCTGTGGGGCAGTTAGTAATGTCTGTGGGGAAGGTCAGTAGTGTCTGTGGGACAGTCAGTAGTGTCTGTGGGGAAGGTCAATAGTGTCTTTGGGGCAGTCAGTAGTGTCTGTGGGACAGTTAGTAGTGTCTGTGGGACAGTCAGTAGTGTCTGTGGGGAAGGTCAGTAGCGTCTGTGGGGCAGTTGGTAGTGCCTGTGGGGCAGTTAGTAGTGTCTGTGGGGAAGGTCAGTATTTGTCTGTGGGGCAGTCACTAGTGCCTGTGTGGCAGTTAGTAGTGTCTGTGGGACAGTCAGTAGTGCACAGGCACTTGTGGGGATGTTTTTGTGCATTGTCGCAAGCCTGTTTCCCTGCAGGCTTTTGTTTGTTTGATCTCTTAGTGCCCCCTTTGTTTGAACGGCTGCCTTTGTTTGCTCTCCATGAGCTTCCGTCTCTGTGGTCCTGTATCCGTGATGTTGCGTCTCTGACTCGCTATTACTCATTCTTCTCCTCCCTCTCTTGCCCCCCCCCCCCCCCCCCCCCCCCCCAGCTGAAGGAGTTTCAGCAGAAGAGTGTCCCGCCTTCCGGGGGTCAAGCATCAAGAAGAAGAGGAAGACGAAGGAGGCGGGTCAGCTGGACCCCCCCCAGGGAGACAGACACTCCCCAGATAATGTGAGTCCCTACCCCTCCACCTCCGAACTGGCTACCACCAATCTCACCAACTCCTCACTAACGGCTCTCCAACTCCAACTCCTCACTAACGGGTCACCAACACTCCACTCCTCACTAACGGGTCACCAACTCCAGCTCCTCACTAACAGGTCACCAACTCCTCACTAACGGCTCTCCAACACCAACTCCTCACTAACGGGTCACCAACTCCTCACTAACGGCTCTCCAACTCCAACTCCTCACTAACGGGTCACCAACACCAACTCCTCACTAACGGGTCACCAACTCCAGCTCCTCACTAACAGGTCACCAACACCAACTCCTCACTAACAGGTCACCAACTCCAACTCCTCACTAACGGGTCACCAACTCCAACTCCTCACTGAAGGGTGCATTGTGGCTGTCTCATTGGGCCTGATTAATGTGATTAAGTGACCTGCCAGGGAGGCGGTGATCTCTGTGCCGTGAGGAAGCCCAGAACCGACCGTGACCGGTTGGGTTTGTCTTCTTCGTATCGCTGCCTGCGTCTGCGGCGTGGGTAACGGAGGCCTTCGGTCACCCCTTAGCTGAGCGTGCGGGGAGAGCATCGGCAGCACAGAGAGGAAATGGATCTGCTCTGATGATGTCAGTGGCTATGAGCATCATCATTTCCTCCTTAGCCGAATTAGCCCGCTCTTCACTGGATAAATACCAAATACCAATACCATACGCTAATGGCAGACGCTGTAGCTGCTATCTTTTTCCTTTTATCCCATCTCTCTCTTTTGCCCTGTGTAAATGCCTGCTCTCTCTCTCTCTCCTCTCTCTCTGTCTCTCCTCTCACACCCTCACTCGCTCTATCTCTCTCTTCTCTTCTCTCACACCCTCACTCGCTCTCTCTCTCTTCTCTTCTCTCACACCCTCACTCGCTCTCTCTCTCTCTTCTCACACCCTCACTCGCTCTCTCTCTCTCTCTTCTCTCACACCCTCACTCGCTCTCTCTGTCCCTCCTCTCACACCCTCACTCGCTCTCTCTCCTCTCACAACCACACTCTCTCTCTCCTCTCTCTCTGTCTCTCCTCTCACACCCTCACTCGCTCCCTCTCTCTCCTCTCACACCCTCACTCGCTCTCTCTGTCTCTCCTCTCACACCCTCACTCGCTCCCCTCTCTCTCTCCTCTCACACCCTCACTCGCTCTCTCTGTCTCTCCTCTCACACCCTCACTCGCTCTCTCTGTCTCTCCTCTCTCACACCCTCACTCACTCGCTCTCTCTCTCTCTCCTCTCTCACACTCACTCGGTTTCTCTCTTCTCTCTCACACTCACTCGCTCTCTCTCTCCTCTCTCACTCGCTCTCTCTCTCTCCTCTCTCTCTGTCTCTCGCTCTTTCCCTGGCCCCTCTCCTGTAGATTCAGAGCATACTGAAAGTTCTGGTGTCTGATCTTAGCGCGACCAATGGGGTCGCTCTCCCTCCGTTTGTTAACAGCCAGGTGAGCTGCCTTCTCTGTCGCTTGCTTCCCCCCCTCCCCCCCCCCCCCCCTTCGTTTCTCTCCCTCCGTCCCTGTCCCGCTCCGTCTCTCTCTCTCCCTCGTCCTGAGCATGCTCTCCTCTCTGGCGGTCACCGGCTGTTTCGACACCGCGATCTTGGGATCGGTTCCGTTGTTGTACATTTTTACCGCTGCTGCTTTGTACTTGTTCTCTGTTTGAGTTGTGGGGCTGCTGGTGCGGTGGCCATTGCAGCCTCTCCCCCAGGCATGTTTCGTTTGATTGTTTTTATCGTTTTTTGATTGTTGAGTGTGTGAGCGAGTGTGTCAGCGTGTGAGCAGGCTTTATTTTTCATGAATGTTACCCTGGCACGACAGCACAAGCTTGGGAAAGCTTCAAATGTGAAAATGAGTCGTTTTGTGATGTGTGCACATGCCTGTGACCGTGTGTGTTATTGTGTGCACGTGTATGCATGAATGTGTGGGGTTTTTGTGTGTACTTGTGTGCATGCATGTGTTTGTGTTTGTGTTTGAGCATGAGTGTTTGTTATGTGAGTATCTTTGCGTGTGAGTATGCCTGTCACATGCAAATGTGTTGTTGTGATGCATGGTGTTCACTGGCTATGTCAGTGTCTCACAGTGTGTGTTTCACGGTGTGTGTGTGTGTGTGTCTCTCGGTGTGTGTGTGTGTGTGTGTGTGTGTGTGTCTGTCTCACGTCGTGTGTGTGTGTGTGTGTCTCACGCTGTGGGTGTATCTGTGTCTCACGCTGTGTGTGTGTGTGTGTCTGTGTGTGTGTATCTCACAGTGTGTGTGTGTCTCACGGTGTGTTTGTGTGTGTCTCTCACGGTGTGTGTGTGTGTGTGTGGGTGTGTGTCTCACGCTGTGTGTGTGTGTGTGTGTGTATCTGTGTCTCATGCTGTGTGTGTGTGTGTGTCTGTGTGTGTGTATCTCACAGTGTGTGCGTGTCTCACGGTGTGTGTGTGTGTGTCTCACGGTGTGTGTGTGTGTCTCTCACGGTGTGTGTGTGTGTGTGTGTGGGTGTGTGTCTCACGCTGTGTGTGTGTGTGTGTGTGTCTCTCACGGTGTGTGTGTGTGGGTGTGTGTCTCACGCTGTGTGTGTGTGTGTGTCTCACAGTGTGTGTGTGTGTGTCTCACGCTGTGTGTGTGTCTCACAGTGTGTGTGTGTCTCACGCTGTGTGTGTGTGTGTGTGTGTATCTCACAGTGTGTGTGTGTCTCACGCTGTGTGTGTGTGTGTCTCTCACGGTGTGTGTGTGTGTGTGGGTGTGTGTCTCACGCTGTGTGTGTGTGTGTGTGTGTCTCTCACGGTGTGTGTGTGTGGGTGTGTGTCTCACGCTGTGTGTGTGTGTGTGTCTCACAGTGTGTGTGTGTGTGTCTCACGCTGTGTGTGTCTCACAGTGTGTGTGTGTCTCATGCTGTGTGTGTGTGTATCTCACAGTGTGTGTGTGTCTCACGCTGTGTGTGTGTGTGTGTCTCAGTGTGTGCGTGTCTCACGGTGTGTGTGTGTGTGTCTCACGGTGTGTGTGTGTGTGTGTCTCTCACGGTGTGTGTGTGTGTGTGGGTGTGTGTCTCACGCTGTGTGTGTGTGTGTGTGTGTCTCTCACGGTGTGTGTGTGTGGGTGTGTGTCTCACGCTGTGTGTGTGTGTGTGTCTCACAGTGTGTGTGTGTGTGTCTCACGCTGTGTGTGTGTCTCACAGTGTGTGTGTGTCTCACGCTGTGTGTGTGTGTGTGTGTGTGTGTGTATCTCACAGTGTGTGTGTGTCTCACGCTGTGTGTGTGTGTGTGTCTCACAGTGTGTGTGTGTCTCACGCTGTGTGTGTGTGTGTCTCAGGCTCTCATTGACGGTGAGGCCAGGGCGTCTCCGAGCGCGCAGCTTGAAGATGAGCAGCACAGAGAGCCCGACCGCCGCTCGCCGGTGCCTAACGCTAGCGCTATTAACCCCGAGCCTCGCAGCCAAAGCCCTGCCGCGCAGGTTTGTCTGTCTGTCTGTCTGTCTGTCTGTCTGCCCGCCCTTCTCTCTGCCTGTCTCTCTCTGTCTATCTCTGTCTGTCTCTGTCTGTTTGTCTCTCTGCCTGTGTGTCTGTCTGTCTGTCTGTCTGTCTGTCTCTCTCTCTCTCTCTGCCTGTCTGTGTGTCTGTCTGTCTCTGTCTGTCTGTCTGCCTGCCTGTCTCTGTCTGTCTGTCTGTCTGTCTGCCCTTCTCTCTGCCTGTCTCTCTCTGTCTATCTCTCTGTCTGTCTCTCTGCTCTTCTCTCTTCCCTTCTCTCTGCCTGTCTGTGTCTGTCTCTACCTGTCTGCCTGTCTGTCTCTCTGTCTGTCTGTGTGTCTGTCTGTCTGTCCTTCTGTGTGTCTGCCTGTCTGTGTGTCCGTCTATCTCTCTGTCTGTCTGTGTGTCTGTCTGTCTCTCTGTCTGTCTGTTTGTCTGCCCTTCTCTCTGCCTGTCTCTCTCTGTCTGTCTGTCTGTCTGTCTGTCTGTTTGTCTGCCCTTCTCTCTGCCTGTCTCTCTCTGTCTGTCTGTCTGTCTGTCTGTCTGTCTGTCTCCACCCTGCCCACGCATGTTTTCTATGTTTGATAACAACCCACTAAAGCTTTGTTGTCTTAGCGTGAGTATTACTGCCTGTTCACTTCCGTGTCTGTTGTTGGAAAGGATTTCACAACAGTGCATCAGGGGAGATGTTCCTGTGTGTCGGCTTGCCTGCTGTCCGCCTCAAACAGTTTCTGACCTTAAGAGCTGGTCCTCGGACTGTACTCAGTAAACTTTATTCCTCTTTTCTCTGACGGCAGAGCTCGAGCCCTGATACGAACTGCAGTGAAAATTCCCAGGAAGAAAGCAGGTGAGCGCTGGGGTGCCTGGGAATGAACGGAGTCCGTCCTCTGGTCATTTTAAACGTGCCCTGCCCCTCCCCAAAAACCTGTCCTCCACCAATCACTTTCTACGCAGCTACAATCCCCCCGCCCCCTCCCCCAGTCCTCAGCCCAGTCTCCCAGGAGTGCTGGGACTTCGACTGAGGCAGGCCGTCTGCTAATGAATGTTTTTGCCAGTTAGCTAGACTTGGACGGGAGCCAGATAAGTCAGTTAATGCTATGTAGTATCTCCTGCTTATATAACTGGTTTTTGTGTTTGTGTGTGTGTGTGTGTGTGTGTATGTATGTGTGTGTGTGTGTGTGTGTGTGTGTGTGTATATGTATGTGTTTGTGCGCGTGCACGTGTGTGTGTGTTTGCATGTGTGTGCGTTTTGTGTGTGTGTGTGTGTGTGTGTGTGTATGTGTTTGTGCTCGTGTGTGTGTGTTTGCATGTGTGTGTGCGTTTGTGTGTGTGTGTGTGTTTGTTTGCAGACCGCTGTCCTCCACGGAAAGCTTGCGCCAGCTGTCCCAGCAACTCAACGGCCTGCTATCTGAGGTAGAGCCCCGCCCTTCGCCTGGCCCCCCCCCCAACCCTTCCGAGCTGGTTAAGGGCCAGGGGTACACTGGGGCGGGACGTCCCGACACGCTGATTGAGGTCCCTGTGCCCCACAGGGTTTCTTCCACCCTCGTCCTGCGAGCTGCAGGATCATGCAGACCTTTTCAATTCAAACCTTACAAATTTCCCACAATGCACTGCACCGTTTGTCGAGATCCTTTTCTTGGTGAAAGTTTATTTAATAAATGGGAGCTAAATTCTGTACGAGACCCTCCAGAGACCAAGGCCGACTGCCCCGGAGTTGAAGCATTAGCGGGTTTGTGTGGGATTGACTGAAGGTTGTCCTGAGAAGATTTGGGAAATCCCAGAGAATTTGAAAACAAGGGAGTGTGAACGCTCTATACAGCTAACCCACCATAGAACATTCAGTGTAGCGCTTACCATGCAGCACTAACACAATAAGTAAAGTCTTTATCTGTGCGATATTTACTCTCTATTGTGTTAGCGAAGGTACAGGACAGATGTCAATGCAATTTCAATTTAATGCAGGTCCCAGCTGACTTCATTATTTTTGTTTGTTTCTGTTGACGCCCCGGCAGTCTCCATCGTCTTACGTGAACGGGGACAGCGCGGCGTCGCCGGCCAATGAGAAGGAGCTGGAGGTAGGGAGAGCGTTTCCGTGTTTCCCCTCGGGCCCCCGTCCTCCCGAGCTTTTCTCTCTGCCGCGCGTTCAGCACGCCTCCGCGTCTTTCTGGGCCTTCGGTTCTTCAGGGAACACTTTTTTTTTTACCGCGTCGTGTTGTTTTTTGTGTTTGTCTGCCTCGGTTCGAAGGGAGGGGGGGGTTATGGGTAGGTGTGAGTAGTTGACTGAGCTGGGAGGCGTGGCGCTTAGCCGGGAGTCTGGCCCCTCCCCCAGGCCCGGAACATTCCGTCACACCAGGCTGTGCTGGAATGTGGTGGCAGCAGGTCACATGATCGTATGGGTGTTCCGGCCTGCTAGCACAGCTCCGGTTTCTGTCCTGCAAGGAGCATGACTTCAATTACTTCTCTGCCAGAGCACATCTCTCTCTCTCTCTCTCTCTCTCTCTCTCCTCTCTCTCTCTCTCTCTCTCTCTCTCTCTCTCTCTCTCTCTCTCGCTCTCGCTCTCGCTCGCTTTCACACTCTCTCTCTCTCTCTCTCTCTCACTCGCTTTCACTCTCTCTCTCTCTCTCGCTCTCGCTTTCTCTCTCTCTCTCTGTCTCTCTCTCACTCTCTCTCTCTCTCTCTCTCTCTCTCGCTCTCGCTTTCTCTCGCTCTCCCACCCTCTCTATTTCTCTCTTTCTCTTTTTGTTTCCTTTTTCCTGTTTATCTCCTGAGCTGCCCAGTTCAATGGATAGGTTCTGACAGTGTCTGATATCCTGTTTTTGGAAAAGATTATTTGCGTATGAAAAATGACAAATCATGCTATTTTAATGTAATTTTCTCTGATGTGGGGAGAAAATATTGTGTTGGAATTATTATTATTATACTAATAGATTACAATTAAGTAGACACACAACAGTTTGTTAGACTGTTATCACTTACCTGATGAATACCAAGCCACAAGCATACTTATTACATTAGTGGAATAATAGGTCTGTGTGTATGCATAGGCATTACTCTTCTGGAGCAGTGACAGGCGTTTAAAAGGCCGTCTGCGCGTGATTGGTCCGTTCCGTCCGGGCCCCGCCCCGCCGTCTGTGACTCTTCGGAAGGCAGCCAGTCCCTCGGGCTGCTCACTTGCAGCGGTCTGTTGGGTCAAGCGCAGCTCCGGTTCCAGGCCTTGTTCTGCCATTCAAAAGCTGTGCCTCTGCCAGGATTTGAACCTGCATCTCTCTGGTGCCCCAGTGTTCCATCCTGTGGGACTGTGGCGGGGCTTTCGTGCTGCCCGCGAACTTGATGGGTCCGCATGGACGAGATCGCCAGAGTTTGGACGAGTCTGTGATTGGCGACAGACGGATTTACCCCCTCCTTCTCCGTCCCTCCAGTTCCGTTTGTTTATCTTTTCCACTGTTTCGCTCTCCCCTTCTCTGCATGCTCGCACCCCAGACCCGAAACCAGGAGCTGGCAGCCGCCCTGGACTCCAGCAAGCTCACAAACACTCAGCTGAGCTCAAAGCTAGACCAGCTGGTAAGAGAGACTGACTGCACGCAGTGAGTGTGTGTGTGTGCACGTGCCTGTGCCTGTGCCTGTGTGTGTGCATGTGTGTCTGTGTGCGCGTGTACATGTGCCTGTGCGCGTGCATGTGCACGTGCATGTGCATGGGGTGTGGGGTGCAGGCGGGACAGCTGTGATGAACCGAGTCCCTGATTTGTCGATAACCCCATCCCACTATCCTCAGTGCTTCTCACTGCTTATAACTTGTACTAATAACATTCCCCCGTGTTCACACTGACACGCACACACAAACGTGTGTGAGCGCTAAAGATACACACCCTTGCATGCATGACAGGCTTGTTCACCCACACACGCTGAACGTTTCCGCATGTGTAGTTTTTTTCCCCACCTTTTGCTTTTGTGCTAATATTGAGCCTGTGTCATCAACTGTATTCCAGTAACTCAGTCTTGTTTGAAACTACCAGTTTGGGCAGCCATTAAAATATTGCAGAATCGTGTGCCAAGATGCGGTATTTTGTAGTTTTTGTGTTTGACTGTATGCCTGGTTTCTGATTGTGATTTTGGGGATGTAACAGCTTCTTCAGATTGCACCGTAACTAAGAGGCTCTTGTCACCTTTGCTAACAGCTAAGCAACAGCAACAGAACATCTCACCTTTCCAACAACTAAACAGCAACAGGAGTCTCACCTGTGCTAACAACTAAGCAACAGGAACGGAACGTCTCTTCTTTCCAATAACTAAATTACAGCAACAGAAGTCTCACTTGAACCAAACAACATAAGCAGCATACCACTCCTTTGCCAGAGCCATTACTAACAGACCCACATCAGCTGTCCCTGGGTAACCATTAGTTACCTGCCCTAACCTAACCATTAAAAGCTGAACATCTCACCTGTGCTAACTGCTAACCAGCATTAGCAGAACATCTCACCTGTGCTAACCACTAACCAGCATTAGCAGAACATCTCACCTGTGCTAACTGCTGACTAGCATTAGCAAACAGCTCACCTGTGCTAACCGCTAACCAGAATTAGCATAACATCTCACCTGTGCTAACCACTAACCAGGATTAGCAAACAGCTCACCTGTGCTAACCGCTAACCAGCATTAGCGGAACATCTCACCTGTGCTAAACACTAACCAGCATTAGTGGACCATCTCACCTGTGCTAAACACTAACCAGCATTAGCAGAACATCTCACCTGTGCTAACCACTAACCAGCATTACCATAACTTGGTGGGAGCACACTGATTTCTGACCAGGGCTTAGCGGGGGACTTAATGAAGGTCAATTATTAGCTAAACGGGCCATTGAAACGCTGTCCTGTATGAAATGGGCTGGGCTGTTTTCATTGTGGGTTTGTCCCTGCTGCTTGCGCTGTATTTATTTAGTTTGGATTAATTATTTACTCGTACGGGCTGGAAATGTTCTCAGCGTCAGATGCTGAAGCCAAAAGCTGCTGGCCTACGTGGCTGCCCTCGTACCTTCCTGCTGGCCTACGGGGCTGCCCTCGTACCTTCCTGCTGGCCTACGGGGCTGCCCTCGTACCTTCCTGCTGGCCTACGTGGCTGCCCTCGTACCTTCCTGCTGGCCTACGGGGCTGCCCTCGTACCTTCCTGCTGGCCTACGGGGCTGCCCTCGTACCTTCCTGCTGGCCTACGGGGCTGCCCTCGTACCTTCCTGCTGGCCTATGGGGCTGCCCTCGTACCTTCCTGCTGGCCTACGTGGCTGCCCTCGTACCTTCCTGCTGGCCACCGTGGCTGCCCTCGTACCTTCCTGCTGGCCTACGGGGCTGCCCTCGTACCTTCCTGCTGGCCTACGGGGCTGCCCTCGTACCTTCCTGCTGGCCTACGGGGCTGCCCTCGTACCTTCCTGCTGGCCTACGGGGCTGCCCTCGTACCTTTCTGCTGGCCTACGGGGCTGCCCTCCTACCTTCCTGCTGGCCTATGGGGCTGCCCTCGTACCTTTCTGCTGGCCTACGGGGCTGCCCTCCTACCTTCCTGCTGGCCAACAGGGCTGCCCTCCTACCTTCCTGCTGGCCTACGTGGCTGCCCTCGTTTCGCTTCTCTGATGGTATTGCAGACAAACGAGAGATGGCAGAGATTTTGCGGGCCTGAGTGCTGTTCGGGTTGAGTTAACCTGACCGAAGGACCGTATGCTGTTTGACATGACATCAGGTCATTGGACCGCTGAATGTGGGGTGCTGATTATTGGCTGTTGGATTTTATGTCAGAACATTGGACAGTTGAATGTGACATCAGGACTGTGGGTTGTTGGATATGATGTCAGGACTATTAGCTGTTGGGTATGATGTCTGGTCATTGGACTGTTGAATGTGGCCTCATGACTGTTGACTGACGTCAGGGTTGTTGGACACCATAACTGTGGTCTGACCTTGATGATGTCACTAATTAGACTCCTCCCCCTGTCCTTGTGTTAATGCAGACACATCAGTCCCAGGAGCTCTCGGAGCAGCTGCAGAAGGTAAGGAGGCTGTGCTGCGTATGGATTACGTTTCCCTGGGAACGGGTAGCGGGTTACCAAAGAAGTGTGATCTCCAGAGCGTAGGAAGGGAGGGGCTTAAATTCAGGGCTTCTCGGCTTTGGGGTTTTCAGCTGTCGTAAACAGCTGCAATCTCATGATTGGGTGGAGACCAGGCCCGGCTGAATCAGGTGCTTAAGAGCTTAGGTCAGGGCTGCCCAGCCCTGTTCCTGGAGATCTTCCAACCTGTAGGTTTTCACTCCAACCCTAATGAAGCGCTCTTCATTCAAAAAATCGGCTTGCTTGCATACTATTGAGTATACAAGTTGCATGTATGCAACTTGTATACTCAATAGTAGGCGAGTAAGCTGATTCGACGTGGGCCTAGAGATCTCATTGCAATTAGTAGAATTGGGTGTGCTAAATTAGTGTCGAAATGGCCACGGGATCTCCAGAAAAGGGTTGGGCAACACTGGCTTAGGGGGATATGGAAAACATGCTAGACTGGGACCTGTTTATGACAAGGTAGGAAAAAATCGGTGAATGCAAATATTGACTTGTGATCACAGGGATTATAATAGTCTAGATGAAAGCGTTTTTGGTTTCCTGAATGTTGTGGGCAGAAATGTATTATAAACCTGCCTAGGTCGCGCTGTTGCTGAAATGTGAGTGCTTTTCAGTGATGGGTCCTGCCCAAGGGTTTTACATGTCTGCTGCATGCTTGTCCCCTGTCCAGGAGCGCAAAGAGTTTGAGCAGAAGTTTATGAAGGAGCAAGGAGCCATGCGGGAGCAGCTGCAAGTGAGCATCTCACCCCCAAGGGGCCTGTATCCCTGCAGGAAAGGCCTGACTATACGACTGACTATCAGCCCTCGAGGGGCCTGTATCCCTGCAGGAAAGGCCTGACTATACGACTGACTATCAGCCCTCGAGGGGCCTGTATCCCTGCAGGAAAGGCCTGACTATACGACTGACTATCAGCCCTCGAGGGGCCTGTATCCCTGCAGGAAAGGCCTGACTATACGACTGACTATCAGCCCTCGAGGGGCCTGTATCCCTGCAGGAAAGGCCTGACTATACAACTGACTATCAGCCCTCGAGGGGCCTGTATCCCTGCAGGAAAGGCCTGACTATACGACTGACTATCAGCCCTCGAGGGGCCTGTATCCCTGCAGGAAAGGCCTGACTATACAACTGACTATCAGCCCTCGAGGGGCCTGTGTCCCTGCAGGAAAGGCCTGACTATACGACTGACTATCAGCCCTCGAGGGGCCTGTATCCCTTCAGGAAAGGCCTGACTATACGACTGACTATCAGCCCTCGAGGGGCCTGTATCCCTGCAGGAAAGGCCTGACTATACGACTGACTATCAGCATTTCTGGTCAGACACACCGGCAATACAAAAATGCTGCGTCAGCAAGAAGACACTATTATTGTAATAAGAGGCCATTATTGTAATATTAACCAAACAATCAACAATCTTTAAACCACAATTTTAGCGCTTCAATAAGAGGGGCCTTCTGTCCCTCAGACAAATTGTTGTTGCACGGACATAGTCAATGAACCAAAGGACGGTTATTACTCAGTGAGCACTGAGACTGCACAATAATCAAATGTCACACCTTAGACCAGGGGTGCACAACAAGGGCCGATCCGTTTCAGGATTTTGTGCCAACTTCAGTTCTTAATTATTTAATTAGCCCAGTCATATCTTGATCTGAAATTTGTACAAGCACCAGCTACAGCCGCAGACTGCATGTTTATCCTAAAGATTTTACTGGGCTCAAGTACAGGAGTGAACCAGTGTAGTTTATAGAGCTGTCAGAGAACTAAAACTGAGGTGGCTGGTTGGAATAAAAACCAATATGTGGACCGGCCCTCCAGGACCGGAGTTGTGCACCCCTGCCTTAGACCAACGCGTGCGGTGCTGATCAGTAGAAACGGCATAGCCACTGCTGCCTGTTTGAGAAAGGGCACGTGGAGTCATTCGACAGATCAATAAAAGCAAGCACAACACACAGTAAATGCTATGACAGACAGTATCAAATCATTGCAGTGTAACAAAAACAGTATTGATCCGTGAAATGTTGACGGTAATATTTGTTCCTCTGTGACAGGTCCACATCCAGACCATCGGGATTCTGGTGTCGGAGAAATCGGAGCTGCAGACGGCCTTGTCCTACACGCAGCAGGCCGCTCGACAGAAGACCGGTAAGTTCCGTGTGCCGTTACTCGATCGGTCTGGCCCCGGTTCGGTTCGGTTCGGTGGTCGATCGGTTGTAACTGATTTGTTTATGGATTGCATGGCTACACGATTGTTATGCGAGGATAATAAATGTCATCGTTGGTTGATTGCAAAAGTGAATGTGTAATTGATTGATTGAGTGATCTGTTGGTTGGTTTATCAGTTGGTTGGTTGTTAGATTGATTAACTGACTGCACAAGTGGTTAATTTTGGTTGGTTGATTGAGTTACATTACATTACATTACAGGCATTTAGCAGACGCTCTTATCCAGAGCGACTTACACAACTTTCACATAGCATTTTACATTGTATCCATTTATACAGCTGGATATATACTGAAGCAATTCCGGTTAAGTATCTTGCTGAAGGGTACAACGGCAGTGTCCTACCCAGGAATCGAACCTGCGACCTTTCGGTCACAAGCCCAGTTCCTTACCCACTGTGCTACACTCCGCCCTCCAGTTAATTGAATGACAAGTTTACTGGTTTATCAGGTGGTTTATGTGTTGAATGGTTGAGTTTATTGGTTTATCATTTGGTTTATGTGTTGAACGCTTGAGTTTATCAGTTGGTTTATGTGTTGAACGCTTGAGTTTATCAGTTGGTTTATGTGTTGAACGCTTGAGTTTAT
This sequence comes from Anguilla japonica, assembly GCA_025169545.1. Classification (NCBI taxonomy): domain Eukaryota; kingdom Metazoa; phylum Chordata; class Actinopteri; order Anguilliformes; family Anguillidae; genus Anguilla; species Anguilla japonica. The sequence continues at coordinate 36,521,280 of CM045896.1, forward strand.
CAGTTGGTTTGTGTGTTGAACGCTTGAGTTTATCAGTTGGTTTATGTGTTTGAACGGCTGAGTTTGCCGCTTGGTTTATGTGTTTGAATGGTTGAGTTTATTGGTTGGTTTATGTGTTGAGCGGTTGGCGTCTCTGTCCTGCGTGTGAGCTGACCGCTGTGTGCGTTTTTGCCAGGGGAAGCGGAGGAGCTCAGTAACCGGCTGCAGTCCTCCAAACAGCGGGTGTCAGAGCTGGAGAGGACCCTGTCCTCCGTCTCCACCCAGCAGAAGCAGTTTGAGAAGGTAGGACCCCCACACGCCTTTACTGTCATTCACGCTCTCTGTGCTGGTGCACGTCATTGTGCCGCTCACCATTATTCTCTCTGTGCTGGTGCACGTCATTGTGCCCCTCACCATTATTCTCTCTGTGCTGGTGCACGTCATTGTGCTGCTCACCACTATTCTCTCTGTGCTGGTGCACGTCATTGTGCCGCTCCCCATTATTCCTGACCTAAACTGGACAAACAGGACCACAATGCACTTCTTCTCTTCAATGTGTTTATGCTTTCATCACGGCTGTTTTGTTCTGTTTTGCTTCTAGCATAATAAAGAGCTCGAGAAGGAGAGAGACAGCCTAAAGATGGAGGTGTACAGACTGAAGTAAGTCCCTCACCAAGTCGACTTCTTTTCTCTTCTCCTCGCTGTTTCTGTTCTCGTGATGCTGGTGAAAAATGGCGATCGATGTTTCTGTCACCTGCTCTCTCCCCCTCTCTCCCTCTCTCTCTCTCTCTCTCTCATCCTCCCTCTCCTTCTGTCTCACTCTGTCTTTTTTTCCCTCCCTCTCTCTGTTCCGCTCCCTCGGTCTCTCCTGCTCTCTCTCTCACTGTGTCTGCCTGTCCGTGTGTCTGTCCGTATGTGTGGCAGTAAGGGCCTCCTCTGTGCTGTTCAGTGACCGAGGCCTGTCCGTGTGTCTGTCCGTGTGTCTGGCAGTAAGGCCCTTCTCTGTGCTGTTCAGTGACCGAGGCCTGTCTGTGTGTCTGTCCGTGTGTCTGGCAGTAAGGGCCTCCTCTGTGCTGTTCAGTGACCGAGGCCTGTCCGTGTGTCTGTCCGTGTGTCTGGCAGTAAGGCCCTTCTCTGTGCTGTTCAGTGACCGAGGCCTGTCTGTGTGTCTGTCCGTGTGTGCACCAGTAAAGGGAACGAGGAGGCGAGGCAGCAGAGCTCCGAGCTGGCCGAGCAGCTGAAGCTGAGGGCGGGCGAGAACGACGCCATGCGCTACGAGCTGGACGACCTGCGCAAGAGGCTGGAGATGGCCGACCTGATGATCCAGCAGGTAAACGGAGCGCTCACCTGGGGGTCCTCCACCTGGGGATCCTCCACCTGGGGGTCCTCCACCAGGGGGGTCCTCTACCTGGGGGATCCTCCACCTGAGGGGTCCTCCACCTGGGGGTCCTCCACCTGGGGGTCCTCCACCTGAGGGGTCCTCCACCTGAGGGGTCCTCCACCTGAGGGGTCCTCCAACTGGGGATCCTCCACCTGGGGGTCCTCCACTTGGGGGTCCTCCACCAGGGGGGTCCTCTACCTGGGAGGCTCCTCCACCTGGGAGGGGTCTCCACCTGGGAGGGTCCTCCACAGATGGGGAATGACTGGACTGGTCTGGTCCAGTGAGCAGTAGCTTTGCATTGATTATTTCTGTGCTTCTTCATTTTCTTCTTTTTAGTTCTCCAGCCAATCAGGGCCTCCCAGCACCAACCAGCAAGCGCAGCTGCTCCTGGAAGAGAAACTGCAGTTGGAGGCGCACACAGCACAGGTGCGTTGGTGTGTTTATGTGAGTGTATGTGTGTATTTATGTGTGTGCGTGTGTGTGTGTGTATTTATGTGTGCATGTGTGTTTGTGTGCGTGTGTGTGTATTTATGTGTGTGTGTGTGGGCATGTATTACTATCTTTGTGAGAACCAAATGTCCCCACAAGATTAGAAAGATGAGGAAAATTATGCAAGGTGGGGACCTTTTGCTGGTCCCCACAAGTTCAAGAGGCTGTTTTAGGGTTAGGACGTAGGGTTAGGTTTAGGGTTACAATTAGGCTAAGGTTAGGGTTAAGGTTAGGCATGTAGTGGTTGGGGTTAGGGTTAGAGTTAGAGGTTATGGAATGAATGTAAGTCAATGGGATGCAAGTATAGCAATACTTGTGTGTGGGTGTGTGTATATGTGTATGCGTGTGTGTGTGTGGGTGTGTGTATGTGTGCATGCGTGTGTGTGGGTGTGTGAGTGCGTGTGTGCATGCGTGTGCATGCGTGTGTGGGTGTGTGTGGGTGTGTGGGTGTGTGTATATGTGCGTGTGTGCGTGCGTGCGTGTGTGTTTATGTACGTGTGTGTGTGTGTGTTTATGTACGTGTGTGTGTGTGTTTATGTACGTGTGTGTGTGTGTGTGTGTGTGGGCGTGTGTATATGTGCGTGCGTGCGTGTGTGTGTGTGTGTGTGTATATGTAAGTGTGTGCGTGTGTGTTTATGTACGTGTGTGTGTGTGTGTTTATGTACGTGTGTGTGTGTGTTTATGTACGTGTGTGTGTGTGTGTGTGTGTGTGGGCGTGTGTATATGTGCGTGCGTGCGTGTGTGTGTGTGTATATGTGCGTGCGTGCGTGTGTGCGTTTATGTACGTGTGTGTGCGTGTGTATGTATGTATGTGTGTGTGTGTGTGTGTGTGTTTATGTACGTGTGTGTGTGTGTGTGTGTGTGTGTGTGTGTGTGTGTGTGAGTGCGTGCGTGTGTATGTATGTGTGCGTGTGTGTGTATGTATGTATGTGTGCGTGTGTGTGTATGTATGTGTGTGTGTGTGTGTGAGTGCGTGCGTGCGTGTGTATGTATGTGTGTGTGTGTGTGTTTATGTACGTGTGTGTGTGTGTGTATGTATGTGTGTGTGTGTGTGTGTGTGTGTAACGTCCTCTCGTTTCCCTCCCGGTGCTGCGCAGCTGATGCAGTCCGTTGCGCAGCTGCAGACGGAGAGAGACCAGTACGCCGCGCAGATCCAGGAGGAGGGCCGCGTGTGGAAGGAGAAAACCGAGCAGCTGCTGACTCAGGTACCGCCGTCTCCACGGAAACGCCGCGCCCCGCGCGCGCTTCTGCTCCTCCGAGCCCGGGGGCGGCGCTCCGCGGGGCGGCTCCGCGCTCTCCCGGGAGCGGCCCCTCGTCCCCCCCCCCGGCGGCCTCCGGAGAGGGGAACCCGGCGGCCGTCCGGGAGATCAGGCCAAAGCTCGTTCAGCGATAGGCTGGAAATTCAGTGCGCGAGAGCAAAACGGACGAAAACCGTGTGAGATCCGAAGGAACTTGACGGAGGACAATTGCATGAAATTTGGAAAGAGAAGGAGGCCGATGTGTGTAAGAGCCTCAGAAACTGTGAGTTCAGGCTCCAGTCCTGGAGGGTCTGCATGTTTTTGTGTTTTTTTAAATCAGTGACCTGCAGACTAGTGGTGGGCGGGCCGATTCTTTTCACAGTATAGGTTCCTTCGAGTTGGTACGTGTAAATTTATCGAACCTTTCGAACCTCTCGAGTTTTGATACTTTTTCTAAAAAATGGCGTCAGTTTCTCCGTGACACCGTTATAGTACATACACATTCAACAGCCAGTGCTGCACACCCTACCAAACTTCCCTTCAATGCATTACCATTCGTCATGTATGAGTTCACATTAATAAAGATAAAGTAATCATTTTAATGCATTGATTCTGCATCCCACTTGTATGTAGATAGGCTGTGTAAGCTCAACACGATGTTACAGAAATGTGACAGACCAACGATTTGTCGTTCTTTTTTAGGGGCAAGTAGCAGACGTCCTATAGTTCGAGAGAACGGTTCATTCGATCTCGCTCGTTCATTGGTTGTTCCGCTTGCTATGCTTTGAGCGCTGCACCTACCATAGCAGACAGCAGTTTTGAGTGTAAAAATGCAGGGAGAGGCCTATTCATGAGCACTCGGACGTTCGACAGGCTGACCCGGTACATACCGGACGCTAAAAAGAGTCGTTCAAAAAGATTTTTTTGTTCATTTTCGCCCATCACTGCTGCAGACTTTGTTCAGTTCTGTTCTAGAGCCGCTGTCCTCTTTTCCCTCCGCAGGTGACGTCCATATCGGAGGAGAGGGACAGCTGCACCGCTCGCATCCTGGAGCTGGAGTCTCAAATCACAGAGCTGAAGAGCGCCGCGGGTACGAGCTGGACACGTCCCTCCTCTTCCTCACTCATCCTCACAGTTCCTCACCCTGTCCCTAACCCTCCTCTTCCACACAGTTTCTAACCCTAGCCCTCCTCATCCTCACAGTTCCTTACCCTGTCCCTAACCCTCCTCTTCCACACAGTTTCTAACCCTAACCCTCTTCTTCCTCACTCATCCTCACAGTTCCTAACCCCGTGACCCTCCTCTTCCTCACTCATCCTCACAGTTCCTATCCCTAACCCTCCTCTTCCTCACTCATCCTCACAGTTCCTAACCATAACCCTCCTCTTCCTCACTCATCCTCACAGTTCCTTACCCTGTCCCTAATCTCTCCACACAGTTTCTAACCCTAACCCTCTTCTTCCTCACTCATCCTCACAGTTCCTATCCCTGACCCTCCTCTTCCTCACTCATCCTCACAGTTCCTATCCCTAACCCTCCTCTTCCTCACTCATCCTCACAGTTCCTAACCCTAACCCTCCTCTTCCTCACTCATCCTCACAGTTCCTTACCCTGTCCCTAACCCTCCTCTTCCACACAGTTTCTAACCCTAACCCTCCTCTTCCTCACTCATCCTCACAGTTCCTAACCCCGTGACCCTCCTCTTCCTCACTCATCCTCACAGTTCCTAACCCGAGCCCTCCTCTTCCTCACTCTACCCTCTGCTGCCGGGTCACGCTAGGATACTCCAGTAGTACTGCTGGTTTTCTTTCCTGTCTGATAGTTGATTGATTGATTAATGCTGCTGATTGGCCAGAAGCTTCACTTACCGGGTGCCCCAGGTTTAAATGAGTTCTGATTGGAGGGGAGGAATGAAAACCAGCAGCAGTACTGGCCTTGAGGGCCACATTTGAGCATCGCTGCTCCGGGGTATATTAGACACTGAAGCAGGAAAAGGAATTGGGTATCTAAGAGATTCTTTGAGGGCATGATTGAGGGAAATGTTTTATGTTTGACCAGTAACTTCCAGGAGTGGTCTAACGCCTCTCCTTCCTTCTGTGGCCCCTCCCCCTCAGCCCTGTTGTCCCAGGAAGCAGAGGCCTTGGCCCCGCCCCCGCCTGTGGGACCCTCGGAGGCCGAGCTGAGCCTGCAGGAGGCCCTCAGCAGCCTGCAGCAGGAGAGGGACGGGCTCAGCGCCCAATACCAGGCCCAGGTAACCGAGACTCCGCCCCCTGTCCCCTCCCCCCTCCCATCCAGAGCGGACTGGGCCCGGGTAACTCCGCCCCCTCCACCAAGGCCTGGAGGGGCGGTGTATTATGTGTATTATGTGTATTATGGCTGAGGCCACTGGTCATCAGCAAATGGGAAAAAATTTCCAATTACATTCCGCAAATAGTTCATACTTTCAGATTTCATAGATAACATACTTCATGCTTTCATATAAAATGGGTTTTTTGGTTTTTGTAATTATTTAATGTATATATTGGTCTATATGAGTGTAAATGATTACATTCTGATGAGTCCGTAAGGTAACATCATTGTGATTTAGACATGGTTTCCTGTGTGTTAAATAGCTGTTGGGTTGCTGGGTGAAGCTCCGCCCATTTTAATGAGGTGGGTAACTCTGTGCCCCCCGCCCCCCAGGTCCGGGACAACGAGCAGCTGAGCCGGCTGGTGCAGGAGCAGGAGGCGCGGCTGCTGGAGCTGGAGCGGGAGGTGCAGCGCGATGCGGAGGAGGCGCAGGACCGCCATCGCCTCCTGGAGGACGCGCAGAGCGACAAGGCCACCATCAGCCGCGCGCTGGCGCAGAACCGCCAACTCAAAGAGCAGCTGGCCGAGCTGCAGAACGGCTTCGTCAAGCTGGTGAGGAGCGAGCGCGCACACTACACACTATACACTACACTACACACTATACACTATTCACTACACTACACACTATACACTACACTACACACTATACAATATTCACTACACTACACACTATACACTACACTACACACTATACACTATTCACTACACTACACACTATACACTATTCACTACACACTACATGCTACACACTGTACACTATACACTACACTACACACTACATGCTACACACTGTACACTATACACTACACTACATGCTACACACTGTACACTATACACTACACAACACACTACATGCTACACTCTGTACACTATACACTACACTACACACTACATGCTACACACTGTACACTATACACTGCACTACACACTACATGCTACACACTGTACACTATACACTACACTACACACTACATGCTACACACTGTACACTATACACTACACAACACACTACATGCTTCACACTATACACTATTCACTACACTACACACCACATACTACACACTACACTATTTACTACACTACACTCTACATGCTACACACTGTACACTATACACAACACACTACATGCTACACACTATACACTATACACTACACTACGCACTACATGCTACACACTATACACTGTACATGATACACACTATACACTATACACTATACACACTACACACACTATGCATGCACGCACACATTCACACAGAGAACACACACCCTCTTCCTATACACACACCAGCATGGATGCCTGCCATCACACTGACCCCGCCCCTCTCCCCGGACAGACCAATGAGAACATGGAGCTTACGACTGGGTTGCAGTCTGAGCAGCACGTGAAGAAGGAGCTGGCACGAAAAATGGGCCAGCTGCAGGAGGACCTGCACCACATCAAAGAGCAGGTGAGTCAGATACAGACAGGTGAGTCAGATACATACAAGTGAGTCAGTGCAGGTGAGTCAGATACAGACAGGTGAGTCAGAGCAGGTGAGTGAGATACAGACAGGTGAGTCAGAGCAGGTGAGTCAGGTACAGACAGGTGAGTGAGATACAGACAAGTGAGTGAGAGTGCAGGTGAGTCAGATACAGACAGGTGACTCAGAGCAGGTGAGTGAGAGAGCAAGTGAGTCTGGTACAAATTGGTGAGTCGATACAGACAGGTGAGTCAGGTATAGACAGGTGAGTCAGGTACACTTGCTCGCACAGATTCATCCCAAAATATCCTCCATTTAGTTTGTGCAGGTTTAATCCTCTCAATATCCCTGCTAACACAGGACAGACTCGGAATGTTCCGGTTTATCGTGTTTTGTCACTATCCTGTATATAAGTCAGCATCCAGTTTACACTATTTTTTCAGATTATCAGTTCATATGAGGACCTGTTTAGTTCCAGGCCAGTACCTGGCCCAGTTATTAATTGTATTTGTTTTATTGAATATTTTGCAGTCTGACTGTGTCTTAGTGTACAGGTCTGCGTGTCTGACTGACCCCCCTGTCCCATTGAGGGGGGTGGGGGGGGGCGTTGTGATGGGTGTCCTAAACGCAGCCTGCGTTGACCTCTGAGTGACCCTTTCTCCCTCGCTCCCCCGTCGGCAGCTGGAGCAGAAGGTGGAGGAGGCCCGGTCGGCCCTGGAGCAGCGGGACCAGTACCTGGCCCACCTGCAGCAGTACACCGGCGGGTACCAGCAGCTGGTCGCCGAGCGGGAGGAGCTGCACCGGCACTTCCTGCAGCAGACGCAGCTGATGGACCGGCTGCAGCACGAGGAGGTCCAGGGCAAGGTGCAGCTGGAGCTCAGCCAGCAGCAGCTGGAGCAGGCGCAGGTCAGCAGCTGCGCGTGGCGGGGCGCTGACGTGGGCAGAGCTGCGCACACAGAGCGCAGATGCAGGCAGGGCTGCACAGACAGAGTGCAGACGCGGGCAGGGCTGCGCAGACGCAGGCAGGCGCAGGCAGGTCTGTGCAGACAGAGCGCAGACGCAGACAGAGTGCAGACAGGCAGGGCTGCGCAGACAGAGTGCGGACACAGGCAGGGCTGCGCAGATCAGGCAGAATGCAGACAGAGTGCAGACACAGGCAGGGCTGCGCAGACAGAGTGCAGATGCAGACAGAGTGCAGACAGGCAGGGCTGCGCAGACAGAGTGCGGACACAGGCAGGGCTGCGCAGATCAGGCAGAATGCAGACAGAGTGCAGACACAGGCAGGGCTGCGCAGACAGAGTGCAGATGCAGGCAGGCCTAGCTGCGCAGACAGAGTGCAGACGCAGGCAGGGCTGCGCAGATCACGCAGAATGCAGACAGAGCTCCAGGGGCTCCAGAGTCTGCCTGGTGTCACATTCACCAGTTACATGTGAATCTACCGCCCAGTCACACCTTGCAGTGCATGTCGTTGTGGAGGTTCTGTGTTTTGGGTGCTGGTTTCATTTGCTCCTGGGAGCCATTTTGCAAGTCAGTGCTGTGGTTTTAATGGTGGAGACCCTGCTCAATGAGACACTGTGATCTCCCTGCAGGAGAAGCTGAACCAGCTGGCCAAAGATAACGAGGACCTGAAGACGGAGGTGCAGGAGCTCCTGAACAGCTCAGCGCTGGGCTCGCCGTCCAGAGTCCAGGGTATGCACTGAGACAAGGGTCCACACAGGGGCCAGGGTACACACAGACCAGGGTACACCCAGGGACCAGGGTACACACAGGGACCAGGGTACACACAGGGACCAGGGTACACACAGGGACCAGGGTACACACAGACCAGGGTACACACACAGACCAGGGTACACACAGACCAGGGTACACCCAGGGACCAGGGTACACACAGGGACCAGGGTACACACAGGGACCAGGGTACACACAGGGACCAGGGTACACACAGGGACCAGGGTACACACAGGGACCAGGGTACACACAGGGACCAGGGTACACACAGACCAGGGTACACACACAGACCAGGGTACACACAGACCAGGGTACACCCAGGGACCAGGGTACACACAGGGACCAGGGTACACACAGGGACCAGGGTACACACAGGGACCAGGGTACACACAGGGACCAGGGTACACACAGACCAGGGTACACACAGACCAGGGTACACCCAGGGACCAGGGTACACACAGGGACCAGGGTACACACAGACCAGGGTACACACAGGGACCAGGGTACACACAGGGACCAGGGTACACACAGGGACCAGGATACACACAGAGACCAGGGTACACCCAGGGACCAGGGTACACACAGACCAGGGTACACACAGACCAGGGTACACACAGACCAGGGTACACACAGGGACCAGGGTACACACAGACCAGGGTACACACAGACCAGGGTACACCCAGGGACCAGGGTACACACACAGACCAGGGTACACCCAGGGACCAGGGTACACACAGACCAGGGTACACCCAGGGACCAGGGTACACACAGACCAGGGTACACACACAGACCAGGGTACACACAGACCAGGGTACACACAGGGACCAGGGTACACACAGACCAGGGTACACACAGACCAGGGTACACCCAGGGACCAGGGTACACACAGACCAGGGTACACACGGGGATCAGGGTACACACAGGGTCCAGGGGAGTGGTCAAAGTGTGTTACCAAGGCAATAGGGGAGTGATCACAGTGTGTTACCAAGGCAGTAGGGAAGTGGTCAAAGGGTGTTGCCTGTACTGCATAATAACATTACTGATTTGCTCTCTGTTCAGGTGATGGACTGGAGAGCAAGACTGTGTATGAGAGCTTCCAGAAATCCGACAGTCTCACCATCCCAGAGGACTTTGACAGCAGGGAACAGATGGTGAGATCCTCACAGGAGGGCTATTTACTCCCACACACTCCATGCAATGAGTTGCAAGATAGGTCAAACTCACTGGACCCGTCAGTACTGTTTGACTGCGCATGCTCTGTTAAACCACTCTTTCAAAGGCAGTGGGTGCAAGGTCATTGTAAGTCACGTGCGCCTCGGCTCCTCCCCCTCCCCCCCCCCTGCCCAATCACAGGAGGAGTTTGTGCATTCCGCCCTGAGCCACCTGGAGAAGGAGAGGGACGAGGTGGCCTGGCAGCTGGAGGAGGAGAGAAGGCTGCACCAGGCCTCCCTCCAGCAGGTGGCAGCAATGAGTCAGGAGCACCATCACCACAGCACCTGCACAGACGCAGGTGAGAACCGCAAAGGCTTGTGGGATTTGGAGTCCCCCACACACGGACTGGGAACCTGCTCTGGCTTGAGTGGGACCAGAGACCTAGAGCAAACTGCTCTGAGAAAGAGTCCACAAAGGAATAATGTTTGGATATTTGTAGTTTAGATTAAAAAAAGAATAGATTATAACATTTGCGTGTAAAAGTTCGCCGCCTCGCCCAAAGCGGGTTGTGGCAGAGTTTTGTGCTCAGTGGAGCAGATGTAGGCCTGAGGGAAGGAGGGAGGGCGTGCCCTTACGATGGTGTCTGCCCCCCTCCCCCCCCCCCAGCCTCGGACCTGGGTTCGGACAGCGTGCCGGCGGAGGTGCACGAGGCCCTGCGGGTTGCCATGGAGAAGCTGCAGCTGCGCTTCACTACGCTGATGCAGGAGAAGGTGGACCTGAGGGAGCGCGTGGAGGAGCTGGAGCACCGCTGCATTCAGCTCTCCGGAGAGACCGACACCATCGGTGAGGCCCCGCCCCGCCCCGCCCGACCCCGCCCCCAACCCTGCCCAAATCCAGCCCCAATCCAGTCCCACCCCGCCCCGCCCGCCCCCGCCCCCAACCCTGCCCAAATCCAGCCCCAATCCAGTCCCGCCCCACCCTGCCCAACCCCAACCCTGCCCCTGCCCCAATCCAGCCCCAATCCAGTCCCGCCCCGCCCAACCCCAACCCTGCCCCTGCCCCAATCCAGCCCTGCCCCTGTCCGAACCCCACCTCACCCCATCCCGCCCTGCCCAACCCCACATCACGTAGTCCCGCCCCTTTCCCAACTCCACCCCGCCCCTGTCCCAAACTGGGGCCAGCCCATACTTCCGTGCTCCGTGGGGAGAATGCACTGATTGGTTTGTGGTTCAAAAAAGCCTCAGTTTCCTGTCTGGCAACCAGACACAGAGGCACAGAGATACCAAGCAGGTTGGCTATAATCTGTAGGGTATGTGTGAAGTATGCAGACCACCACACTAATCCCTATGTGTGTGTCCGTGTGCACGTGTGTGTGTGTGTGTGTGTGTGTGTGTGTGTGTGTGTGTGTGTGTGTGTGTGTGCGTGTGCAGGAGAGTACATCGCTCTGTACCAGAACCAGAGAGCGATCATGAAGCAGAGACACTTGGAGAAGGAGCAGTACATCAGCCTGCTGGCCAAAGACAAGGAGGAGATGAAGGTGATTAGCCACTGCTAACACACTGCTTTCTACCTGAGTTAGCATTAGCTACTGCTAACACACCACTTTCTACCAGAGTTAGCATTAGCTACTGCTAACACACCACTTTCTACCTGAGTTAGCATTAGCTACTGCTAACACACCGCTTTCTACCTGAGTTAGCATTAGCTACTGCTAACACACCACTTTCTACCAGAGTTAGCATTAGCTACTGCTAACACACCGCTTTCTACCTGAGTTAGCATTAGCTTCTGCTAACATACCGCTTTCTACCTGAGTTAGCATTAGCTTCTGCTAACACACCGCTTTCTACCTGAGTTAGCATTAGCTACTGCTAACACACCGCTTTCTACCTGAGTTAGCATTAGCTACTGCTAACACACCACTTTCTACCTGAGTTAGCATTAGCTACTGCTAACACACCACTTTCTACCAGAGTTAGCATTAGCTACTGCTAACACACCGCTTTCTACCTGAGTTAGCATTAGCTACTGCTATCATGCTGCTTTCTACGTGAGGTAGCAGAGCCGAACTGATTAGCTACTGCTAACACATCGCTTTCTACAAAAGTTAGCAGGACCCAACCTCTTAGCTACTGCTGACACACCGCTTTGTACGTGAGTTAGCAGAGCCTAGCCGATTAGCTAACCTGTCCGTGCGGTGCCCTGGCCGTGCCCGTGCAGGTGAAGCTGGCGGAGCTGCAGGACCTGGTCATGCGCTTGGTGGCCGAGCGGAACGAGTGGTACAGCAAGTACGTGCATTCGGTCAACAACCCGGACCTGCTGCCCCCAGCGATGAGCCCTGCCCCCCGCACAGAGACGCATGGAGCTCAACGCCGTCGACGGCCCAGGTAACCCCCCCGCTCACCCGTCCCACGCTGATGATGTCATCAGGCGGCGCATCGCCTCCGGCCGTGGCAATCCCACCGGCTGCAGCAGCAGTGCTCGGTGTGAAACTACATTTCTGACCAGGAGAAATAATCAGTATGAACCGCCCCCCCTGTCTGGAATTATTTGGGTCAGAGGGAGCCCCCATCGCAATACATTTCAGAAAATTGATTAGTTTGGTGGCTTGGTGGGGATATTGATTTATATAAAGATTTATAGGCAGGTTCCATTGTTACTTCCTACTTAAAGCAGTTAATGAAAGGATTAGTGATTGAAAGATGGATTTTATGGATGGATAATTTATTATACAAGTGATCAGGTTGAACAGTGAGGGTATGCACTTACTGAATGAACAGGAACTGTGGTTCATCTGTCCCCCCGTCTCTCCCACTCTCCCTCTCTCTTTCTCCCCCTTCCCCCTGTCTCTCCCTCTCTCTCTCTCTCTCTCCCATCCTCCATCTCTCTCTCTCTCTCTCTCTCTCCCCCCCCAATGCAGAGTCCATGGAGGTGAGCTCAGAGCTGGCCCTGGGCCCGGCGGTGCTGGGGGGGTCGGACGTGGAGCCCCTGCTGCGGGAGGCGGGCGAGGTCGGGGCGGAGAGCGCGGGGGCGCCGGCGCGCCCCCCGGTGGAGGACGGGACGGCCCAGCAGATCATGCAGCTGCTGCAGGAGATCCAGAACCCTCAGGCCCGCCCCGCGCCCTTCCTGGGGGAGAACCCCTGCATCCCCTTCTTCTACCGGGCCGACGAGCACGACGAGGTCAAGATCCTGGTGGTCTGAGACTCCTCCCCCCTGCCCCGTCCCCTTCCTCCCAGCCCCGCCCCCTTCCCACACACCCTCCCATTTGGCTGAAGGGACTGTCCCGCCTTTGGCGGACCTGACCGGAGAGCTCTACAACTAGCTCTTTAAGGGATGAAAGTGTGTGTGTGTGTGTGTGTGTGTTTTGGTCTCCTTCCAACTGGAGTCTCTTGTAACCGAAACGCAGCGAGCGTATGGACCGCCACACCTGTGCCCCGCCCCCTTTTCCCTTCCCCGCCCCGCCCCCCTTCCCCAATTTCCAAGGCTCGGTTGGAGGGTCTCCCTGGAAGTGCTCTGTTACCTTCAGCTGCCGTCGTGAAAGTGAAGAAAGGACGGACTGAACGAACGTTTAGATGAGTTTTCTCTCCACCGTCCCAAACGCGGGAGCTCGGTACACCCTCCCTCTGCCCAAACGCCCCCCCCTCCCCTGTTAATATCTAAAATCTGGTTCGGGAAGAGTCGGGGTGGCTTAGGAGGGTGGGGGGGTCCATCATTACACTCCTGCGATGGGACTAGCTGTGACCAAGGCTTGAGAATCACCCTAAGGGTGCATCTAGTGCTGATCTGGCCACCGGCCCCCTTGTGTAAAAGACCTGCATTTTGAGATTGATCAGTAGGAGATTGATCTTTTTCCTTTACTTTTGTGCACTTGCTTTAAACGTTTAAAAAAAGACATTAAATACATGGAAATGTAATAATTGCGTAGACTAGATTTTAAAATGCTAACCAGAGAAACGTCTCCCCAAAGAGAAAGCAGCCGACCGAGTATCTGCGTTTGCAGTTTTTTTCTTTGCTATATATGGGTTGGGGTTGTTTTCGCCAGGACAGTTGCTCCTAGCCTGGGTTTGGACTGGAAGACGAGCCTGTTGAGTTTGGCGTCTGTGGGCATCGGTCCCTGGACGCGCCCTGTCCTGCTGGCACACGGGGGTGGGTGTCTCATCGGAAGGCCGCAGGAACAGGAAGCGAGTCAGAGACGCGTGCCGTCGGCGCGGCAGGGGTCTGAAACGCGAGCGGGGCAGCAGACCGCGGGAGACCTCGCCGTCTTTCGCGCGACAGTTCCGGAAAGATCCAGATTCGTCTGGCGGAAACGGCGGCGCGGGACGTCGAACAGACTCGGGCTGCGAGCTCCGCCTCCCCGGTGTCTATGTGCAATATAGCGTCAGCCAGGGTTCGGTCTGCCGGCACATATCCATTTCTGATTTCCCGTCTACCCGAAGTGACGCCTTCTAAACGCACCCGAGATTCCACATGTCGGCACAGCCGTTGCACAGTCTTCATGTGCGATGAGTAGCGTAGATATAGAACAACATGGGCTTTGAGTGTTCTCTCTTGGTTTGTGTAGAAACTATCCCGGGTCAAAAGTGGCGTCTCGGTTGTCCGGTCAGGGAAATTCTCCCCCCCCCCCCGAGGAAGGGGGATAGCTTCTGTGGTTGACGAAGGAAGCAATTCATTTTTTAATACAAAAGCATTTGGCCCCGTTACTGTATATCCAACCACTGCTGTTCAGTGTGTATTCCCATTCTGGTGGTGTGTGTCTCCGTGGTGGAGAGTCCTTCTGGCTCTGGACAGGAAGCGCATTAGGACAGGAAGTGCTTTAGGACAGGAAGTGCTTTTCGACAGGAAGTTCTTCAGGACAGGACAGGAAGTGCTTTTCGGACAGGAAGTGCTTCAGGACGGGAAGTGCTTCCTGCTTCCTTTGAGAATGCGCTGAGAAGGCGGAGAGTAAGTGAAAATGCGTGCATGCCCGCTCGCGTGTGTGTCTGTGTCACGCGTCCCCATTAGGACGTAAATATTTAAAATAGTAATAAAATAAAATTGATGAGAATTTGTTTTGGCTGTGCTGTAGAATGAACCAGCGAAGCGGCTGGCAGCCAGTGTGCACGCGGGAGGGTCTGCTCGGATGGCGGCAGGGCACGGCAGTTTGGGTCTGTGTACGGACAAAATTTGGGCTGGAGTTTCCCTTTTTGCTGCTTGGACGAAACATCCGAGATTGGCAGTGACTGAAAGCAACGAGAAAAAACTTTGTGCGCTGCTAAAAAAGAAGAAAGAGAGTAGAAAAGTAATGCTTCATTGAAGTTGTTCGGCCAGTTGAGGGTTGTGGTGTGCAGTTTTAAAAGTGTGCGGTAGCTCTGTCTTCAGCTACCCTACGTGAACACTGAAGCCTGTTAGCGCTTTGCTGAGTGACTACAAATGGCCTCCACGCCCGTGGGTCGCCTTGCACACCAGCCAGCGTCACCGTCATTGTCTGTGAGAGTGTGAAGGAGCCAGGGGAACGGCGCGAGGGTGCCGGTGCTTTATTTGGGTTTGTTTATGAAGGTCTTCAGAGCCGGAGTGAAGTTCTAGATCAGCGGGTTTTCTGGGCTGGTCCAGGGGATGCTGCAGCTCGGTTCTCCTGGGGCTGAATTCGTTCCTGATTTTAAGATGAGCAACGCAGCAGACTTTTGGGCCCCCTGTGTGGCTCTGTGGGTCCCCTGTGTGGCTCTGTGGGTCCCCTGTGTGGCTCTGTGGGGTCCCCTGTGTGGCTCTGTGGGTCCCCTGTGTGGCTCTGTGGGGTCCCCTGTGTGGCTCTGTGGGGCCCCCTGTGTGGCTCTGTGGGGCCCCCTGTATGGCTCTGTGGGGCCCCCTGTGTGGCTCTGTGGGGCCCCCTGTGTGGCTCTGTGGGGCCCCCTGTGTGGCTCTGTGGGTCCCCTGTGTGGCTCTGTGGGGCCCCCTGTGTGGCTCTGTGGGTCCCCTGTGTGGCTCTGTGGGGCCCCCTGTGTGGCTCTGTGGGGCCCCCTGTGTGGCTCTGTGGGTCCCCTGTGTGGCTCTGTGGGGCCCCCTGTGTGGCTCTGTGGGTCCCCTGTGTGGCTCTGTGGGGCCCCCTGTGTGGCTCTGTGGGGCCCCCTGTGTGGCTCTGTGGGTCCCTCTGTATGGCTCTGTGGGGCCCCCTGTATAGCTCTGTGGGGCCCCCTGTGTGGCTCTGTGGGGCCCCCCCGGGGTCCACTCATAGATTTTGTTTTTCTTTTTTCTGGGGGGGGGGGGGGGGGGGGGCAAATGAGATTAAGTAAATTAAATTGTGTCATTGGGGAGGGGAGGAGTTTAAAAAAAAGTAACTGGAAAGCAAAGGAGGAGTTAAAAAAGAGCTTCTTTTTTTTAGTCTATTGGTGGTTTTGTGGAATTTAATTTTGTCTGAGTTTAATTGGACGGCCGGCCAGTGACATAAGTGTGTAAATAGTGTATCTGTGTAACATACTGTATATTCCTCTATGTAGGTTTGCGGAGACGGAGAAGGTTGGGCATCGCTGCTTTTTGGCCGCGACTAAGGTGTTAATGACCTGTAGATCTAACGAATCATGGTGGGGGTGGGGGGGGGTTCAGGGGCAGATTGGGGCAATGGGTCACGGGTGGAACCGTCTGTGATTTAATACTGAGGTTAACTACATGAAAATATATTTATTTGGAGTAATTATCCAAACTAATCAGTTTTAAAATGTAGAATGTGTAAACACTATGGAGAAAAAATGAAGAAAAAAAAATATACTGTCAACAGAATATTTCTGATGTGATTCACCTTGTAAGATTTTTTTCCCCCTCTCTTCCTGAATAAAATTGAATGAGCAAAGTAAATGGATTCTTAATGATTAAGCCCTGCTCCTCACAGACAGCTGAAGTATGTGTTTTGTCCAGGTAAACATGTAGGTAAGTAGTCTAATATACACGGTTTTATCTGGACATTTTTGGCACCATTGGACATCTTTGATGCACCTTTAATGAATCCAGTTTCTCTTGCAGATGAAAATAAGGAGTTGTGCGCCTTTTATGCCACCACATATGGGGCTATTGGCTTTGTGTAAACAAATGTATGCGTGCAAATGAACTGGAAAATGTGCTTAAATATAAAGAGAAGTTTTAAAAAAAATGTTCTCGGAACAATTTTGTGGAGAAAAAGAAAACGCGTGGACAGCCGTGTTGGTACACTGACTTTATATCTCTGGACAACAGCACAGTCCTGTTCAACACACCAATCATTCAACCAACAGCAGAAATGTACAGGAAACGCATCACAGCAGGGGGAAGTAGTCACATTCACTCTGCCCGCCTAAGGAGGCGGAGCCTTCCCGCCTCTACTTCCTACTCTCATAACAGTCATCTGACATTTATAATACATCGACCGAAAATAAATCCCGTGTCATTTATATACGATGATAATTTATCCAGCTGCATTTTTTTATTTTTTATGATACATTGAATTTTTTTTTTTTTTTACATTTATTCAGTCACTTTTTTTGTAATAATTTAATATTCATTTATCTTGCATGTTGGCTAAACTCTAAACCGTGGAAGCACAATTTCCATATATGCACCACAAGGATATTACATCACATTTAGGATATGTCTGTGATCATCTATTTACTCTTAAATCATAATTATACATACATTTTGTAAATATTGTTGCTAAAACCAGGTTGGTGTTGGTTCTTTTAGTGGTGTGTGTGTGTGTGTGTGTGTGTGTGTGTGTGTGCATGTATTTGAGCACAGGTGAGAATGTTACAGAAACAAGGTGTTTAACTTACGATAGCTTACTGTCGGAAAATCACCATGCCTGACGTTAACTACAACAAACAGGTCATCGAACAACAAGCACAAAGACAAGAGCGCCCACGTGTGGACAGAGATTTAACTCACATCATCGGGAATATCCACAGAAGAAGGGATGACAAGAGGGTAAAACTAAGGATTATAGCTTTTTCTGCATAGACAAGCACTGATTTTTTTTGACCTGATGAAGTCAGTCATCCCCAAATTCAAATGAGAACATAGAACAATTATTAAAAATGAAAACAAAAAATGTCCCCAGTAAAGTTCAGTCTAAAGGATGTACTCATGCGAGACTGAGACTGTACTATCCCCCCCCCCCCTCCCGTTGCATGTACAGTGCATGCATGTCCCGTCACCAGAGCCCCCCAGATAAGATATTATACTTCCTGTACAGGCCCTGCCCCTCAGATTACACTTCCTGTACAGGCCCCGCCCCTCAAATTACATTTCCTGTATAGGCCCCGCCTCTCAGGTTACACTTCCTGCACAGACCCCGCCTCTCAGGTTACACTTCCTGTACAGAGCCTGCCTCTCAAAGATACTGTTTCACTGGTGAAAAATGGGGCGACTCGGGGGGGGGGGGCACAACTGGTTATTAGGGGTAGTCTGGGGTACAGTTCCAGCAGGGGAATCGACAATTCCAGCAGAAGCAAATGGTCAGAGCTACAGGGGGAGTGGCAGGGTTTCATGATCCACTGCACATTCTCGGGGGGGGGGGGTCACAGTCTACAATTAAACAGAACACAGTTTAGCTCAGGATATTTAATGAACGCGAACGCAGGAAGGAAACAGCACACCGCGTCTTTTCTTTTGCGGCGTCCTGACTAAGATCGACGGGTTTGGGGTGGGACAGGGGGGCTCAGAGGTGGGACAGGGGCAGGCAGACACCAAACGGGGGCACCTCATCCCCCCCCCCCCCTTCCCCGGGGACTTGGAACCCACTGCGGCGACGCCGTTCTCTCTGTGCCCGTCGCCCGGATGAGCGAAGGCTTTCTGAAGGGCTGTTTCTTCTTTTTTTTTCTTTATGTTCTTTTCCCCCTGAGGGCCGCCCGTCTGTTCTTCTCTCTCTCAGTGCATGATGGGACTCAGTTTTGATGGATGAAGGGCAGGAAAGATGGAGGGAGCTTGATAGAGAGGGGGAGGAGGGGGGAGGTTTGGGGGGGGGGGGCGGGGGGGTTATGAGTCGAACGGCGGAGGGGGCTCTCCGGCGGGACGGGCTGCCCTTGCTCGGCCGGCTGAGAAAAGAAAAAGGGGGGAAAAGAAGAAAAAGAAGTGAAAATGATAAAATAAGACAAAGCAGGTAGATGGCATCCACAGGTGAGAAAGCAGGGGGGCCTTTCCTTCGAAGTCAACAGGGCCGTCGACCGCCGCCACCTCAAACGTCACCCGAGAAACAGGCAGACTGGCGGATTTAGGGTCCCCCCAAAGCAGGGGCGCACGATAAGAAAGCCCTTTTGTGTCCGTGTTTGAATTTATTGCTTTGACTCTGTGAACAGATCGTGAGAAGACGTTCACAGATCTGCACGTGTGTATTTGTAACTACACGTCTGTGGTGTAGCGTACGCTGACTGTTACTGTGTGCGTCTGCAGGCTTGCTGGTCTGGCCCATGACTCTGGAGGACAGAACCGATCCGAACGAAAATAAAGCAAATCAAGACAACAGCGGAGCGCCTGAGAGATGCAGTTATCCACCGTCCCAAACGCCACCGTCGCCGCGGGCAACGCATCACCGTCGCCGCGGGCAACGCATCACCGTCGCCACGGGCAACGCATCACCACCGCCACTGATAACGCATCTCCGGAAAACTGCTGAGCTGGGGAGATGGGGGGGGGGGGGGGGGGGGGGGGGGGTTAGGGTTAGGCAGCTCGAATGCATGGGGGATGAACAGGGAAAGCAAACCTGGCATTCCATATGGTGGGATGGAGGGAGCCGAAAAAGAAAAAGCATGAATTACAGAAAGCAGAGAAGCATGGCGTTCCTTTCTTCATCTACCCCTAACCTTCCCCATCTCCTTTCTTTCTTTCTTTCCTCTTGTCCTCCTCTCTTTCACTCTCGCTCCCACCAATCCAGAGGCTGGATATGAGCGTATCAGGAGCCCGAGTGTGTGTGTGTGTGCGCATGTGTGCGTGTATGTGCCTGTGCATGTGTGTGTGTGTGCCTGCATGTGTGAGTCAATGTCAATGTAAGTGTGTTTATTCACCATTTCCCTAAATAGCTTCCCAAAATAATGTAGATCCAGTTTGGGGGTTGGAGGCGGGGGGGGGGGGGGCTAACGGTGGTTTGGATCCCCATAAGATAAACAGTATACACATAGTGATGAAGCTGGTGGGACTGTGAAAGGGCAAATACGGGTTTGAGAGGCGGGGTTATCCATCTGAGCCCCAGTCCAATCAGAAACAGCACCTGTGGGGATGGGGGGGGGCTGGGGGGGGGCATGGGGTAGGGGGTGCATGGACAGGCACCTGACACCTGTAGCGATGGTGCATCTCTCCCTGTGCAATAGCACGAACAGGCTGTGAACTCACGCCCACTACAGTGTGTTTTACGGTGGTTACCATGGCTACCGGGTCATGTGAGTCACAGGAGGACATCTTGATATTAAAGAATAAAAGATATTGAATATTTCTGCACACTGAGTGTCTGAAGCCCCTTTACAGGACAGAATATTAATAACCCATAACCGAACAAAGACTAAGATGAGCAGAGAAGAGGCTGGTTTGTGCAATGCTACAATACACTGGCCTATGGGAAAGCAAGCTGCTGAGGTCATTATTACTGCTTAATCAGCCCAGTTCCCTTGCTATAATCTCTATACTGTGTGTATCTCCATATTCATAATGTATACGCTGCCTGTGTTTATATGCAAACACATCTGCATGTAGGTACGTGGCATTAGGTGTCCGATTGTGTGTGTGTGCGTGTGT
Organism: Anguilla japonica; assembly: GCA_025169545.1. Taxonomy (NCBI): domain Eukaryota; kingdom Metazoa; phylum Chordata; class Actinopteri; order Anguilliformes; family Anguillidae; genus Anguilla; species Anguilla japonica. The sequence continues at coordinate 36,541,781 of CM045896.1, forward strand.
TTGTACGAGTGTGTAAACTGTATGTTTTCATCAGGAACAGTGTAGCAGTTAGTGGGAGAGGAAGAGAGGGTGGGAGAGGAAGATGGAGGGGTAGGTATGTGTGTGTGGGGGGGGGGTGTAGGGTGGAGGTGGGAGTGGGGGGTGTAGGGTGGGCGTGGGAGGAGTTGGGGGTGTAGGGTGGAGGTGGGAGTGGGGGGTGTTGGGTGGGCGTGGGAGTCGGGGTGTAGGGTGGGGGCGCAGGAGGACTGTATCCATGGTCAGAGCCAGTCACAGGGTGAGGGAGGTGGGTGAGGCCAGCCCGGGGTTAAAGGTCAAGGAGGGAGGAGTCAGTGGGCCTGCCGGGTCGGGTTGGCGAGGCTGGTGCCCTCCGGCTGCAGGGAAGACACACAGACACAGACAGACGGACAGACAGACAGAGAATATATGATGGGTCGTTGCACAGACAGTTCCCCACCCCTGACTTAGCAGCCACACACACACACACACACAATGGTGATCCAGACTCTGCATCTAATGGGATATCATATTCAAATCTCTACACTTCATGCTTAACTTTGTGTGTACGAGCGGAGGTTTCATTTCTACAGTATTAACAGCGTTCCTCACGTAGAGCTGCTTTGCTTTTTTCACACATTTTTTTTTCCAACTTGTTAATCAGAAACACTGAAATGCAGGTGAGGCAGTATCTGTGTAGGTGTGCGCTGCAGGTAAGGGCGGGTCACCATGTTTCTGTCCCTCCAGAGCCACCGTAGGACTCACCTCGGCGAAACTCAGACCGTTTAAACTCACTCTCTCCACAGGACAAACATGTAAAGAATGCAAGCGCTTCCTGTTTTCCCCACATGTGGCTGTACGGGTACAAACGTCGTGCATGGGTGAAATGCCATGGACAAACAGACAAAACGCTGACAAAATAACCCCTCACCCTTGACCTCTCACCCTTGGCCCCTAACCCTTGACCCCTGGGTATTTACAGTCTTGTTTCCTTGTTCCAAATCCTGTGACACACTCTGCCCTCCCAAGACAGAAGGATCACACACCTGTCCGCAGGTGCGATTTGGGATGTGATACTGGAGTAAAAGCAGGAGGGGGCAGGCCAGCTGCGTGTGTGTGTGTGCGTGTGTGAGTGTGTGTGTGAGTGCGTGTGCATGCGTGTGTGTGTGTGTGTGTGTGTGGTGTGTGTGTGTGCGCGTGTGTGTGTTTCTGTGTGCACGTGTGTGTGTGCGTGTGCGTGTGTGTGTGCGTGTGTGCACGTGTGTGTGTGTATATGATGCAGAGGAGGGGTTAAGGGGCGGGTCAGACATGACGACAGGAAGTGACATCATGCAGCGTGATGACAAGAAGTGGGAGCAGCGTTATGACAGTACCAGACGTACCAGTAGCGTTAGTCCTCATTGGTCACTGATTGTAATTCTGAAAAAATAACCATAAGCAACAGGTGGGATTGGAGGAGGGAGGGGGTGGGAGGAGAGAGGAGCGTGTTAGTCCACCAGTTTAGGAAGAGGAGGGACTCCCCCCCCCCCGGCACTGTTTCAGCCAGAATTCAGACAGGACAGATTGCAGGCAATCTCTTTGATTACTAGGACACGCTGCGTTAAGCACACTTTTATTGTGTTAATGCAGCGCCTGAGAGCCTTTTAAGAGTCAGCAATCCTCTTCCCAGACCGTTGGGTCAGTTAAGTTCACTTCTGGAGATCACAGGGGAACACGAGGCCACAGCATTAGTGTTTAGGAAAAGAAAAAAAAAGGAAATTTTTCCACTTCAATAAATCTCTCTCTCTCTCTCTCTCTCTCTCTCTCTCTCTGTCCCTCCATCTTTCCTTTGTGAGGGAGAGCATTTGCCCAGAGAGGAAGAGGTAGAGCAGCAAACAGACAGCCAGCATCCTTTGGGTGGGGGGGGGGGGGGGGGGGGGGTGGAGGAGGGGGGGAGGGGCCCAGGTGGGTGAAGGGCGGAGTGAGCGGACAGGAGAGGTGAGTGGGCGGGCGGGGGCGGGGCAGCCCGGAAAAAGTGCGAGTGAGCCAGAACAAGGGTTCTTCAGAGACGCGTAGTGCACAGACAGACATGCAGACAGACCGACAGACTGACTCGCCCACGGACCATGGCTGTAAATGTGACTGACAGAGAGGACTCTCTCTCTAAAGGGCTGTACTGACACAAATCCCTCACCTTAACCATAACCCTGCTGTCACAGACCCCAGGCAGACTGTGACTTATCCGCATGCTGCGGCCAAAAACTATCTGCTTAAACAAACGGAGCTTGGCCCGGTTTGGCCCGGTTTGGCCCTGGTTTGGCCCCAGCGTGTGAACAGAGCACATCATGATCTGTTCTAAACCTGCTCTAATAACCCAGTGATTTAAGTGGAAAGACAGAGGACTGTAAAAAAGCCAAATCATACATCAGAAACATCAAATTAAACGAGGAATTAGTAGTAGTAGTAATTAGTAGCCAGGATATTAACAGCAATATATAATGGAAGGTACCTGATGTGTGCCCTGTCACCTATTAATATAATGAGAAAAATGACAAATTCTTTTGATTGGCTCGTGTCAGTAAGGTATTCAGGTATAATCCTAATCACTGGCAGTGGTGGGCAGTACACTTCCTGGTGAGCTGGTGGGCGTGTGCTTGATTGGGTTTCCACCAATCAGAAGTCAGTATTTCTTATGGCACTGCATACACACCACAACTTGTTTATTCCTGTATTTGTATCATGAAACTATTCAACAAAGGACACAAACACTGCTTTTAGAGGTCATTCACTGCAAACTTAAAAAAACACTTTTGGGAAATCAAGAAATTAACAGGGCCTCACTGCACACCCCTGAATTGCAACATTCATCACCACTTTTTGTTTTATTGCAAATTGTCTAAAAATTCTTATTCATGGACCGGAGCATCAGAAGGAATTGCTGGTGGAGGGTAAGGGGGGGGGTTAGGGGTTAGCATGTGGGAGGGTCTTTAAAGGAGGGAGGTGGGGGGGGGTGAACCTGTTTAAGGACCAAAGGGGTGGGGGGGGCAGCACCCAAAGATCCAGACGAAAGGGTGTTCTCTCTGGATACGACTCAGAGGTCAGCCACCTGACCCAAAACATGTCAATATAAATAACACTGGAAATATGGAAACCCAAACCTGACCAACACACATATATATAAAACATCACTACCTAAACATACACATTTTCATGCATGCACTGTAGAATATATTTATCTGAAATATATGCGCACCCATAGGCAAGCAGCTGTAACATATATACTTCATATAAACCCATGTTTATGATCTTGCTTTCAATTAATTTCACCTTTTTATTTTAACACCATTGTTATTATTTTATATTTATTTTATATTTCTTATACTTGTTTTATATTTCTTACACTTGTTTTATGCTTTTTATATCTTAGGATTGTTTTATCATTATCAATTTATTTTATTACTATTATTTTATTTTATTAATTTTATTTTTTATCTTTATTAGTATTTTTTTTTTCTTTATTATTTATTTATTTTTATTTCAAATTTACGTCATTTCTACTATTATCATTATCAATTTATTTTATTTCTATTTTTATCTTATCTTAATACCTGTGGTACTGATTTCTATTGTTTCTCTTGTAAAGAACTTTGAGCTGCATTTTATGATATGAAAGATGCTATATAAATAAAGTTTATTATTATTATTATTATTATTATTATTATTATTATTATTATTATTCTGTTTTCCGACATACAGAAAGCATACTGTACAAATCTGAATTTGTTTGTTTTCGTATGTATTTTGCCCTCTCCACATGGCTGACTTACAGAAATGGAGAAAGACTTCATGAACCTGGTAATGGCTGGAGCAACCACTATGCTGTCAATCAGGGGCTATCCTTTCAATAAATTCAAATTCAAATCACCAAACCATAAGAACCAGGCCAGGGCCCTGTTTCACAAAGCAGGATTACTGAGTTAGCTGGATAACTGCGCTGAGTAAAACCCGGAGCCCTCCCAAATCTGGAGCATGGACTGAAGTAAAAAGGTTTTACTCAGCGCAGTCATCCAGATAACTCAGTAATCCTGCTTTGTGATACAGGTCTTTACTCAGCGCAGTTATCCAGCTAACTCACTAATCCTGCTTTGTAATACAGGTCTTTACACAGCGCAGTTATCCAGATAACTCAGTAATCCTACTTTGTGATACAGGTCTTTACTCAGCGCAGTTATTCAGCAAACTCAGTAATCCTGCTTTGTGATACAGGTCTTTACTCAGCACAGTTATCCAGCTAACTCAGTAATCCTGCTTTGTGATACAGGTCTTTACTCAGTGCAGTTATCCAGCTAACTCAGTAATCCTGCTTTGTGATACAGGTCTTTACTCAGCGCAGTTATCCAGCTAACTCAGTAATCCTGCTTTGTGAAACCGGCCCAGATCTCGACCTGCAAAATGAAGCGTTATTCTCCTGCGTGACTCACTTGGGCACGCCGGGGGGGGCGCGGTTCGGCCGGGAGGGGACCTGGGGGGGCGGCCCTCCGAACGGGTCCGGGGACGCCCCGGGACGGGAGGGCACGGGCGGGCCCCCGGCAGGGGGGAGTCCAGGGGCGGAGCCTCGGGATCCAGGCCGGGAGGGAGGTCCCGGAGGGGGGGCCCTACGCTGCGGGGTGGGGCTGGTGGCCGGGGACCTGATGGAGACACACACACGCCGTAATCACAGCCTGCAATTCCGTCAATCCTCCACCAGGGTGTGCTGTGTCACCACTCCTTCTGAATCTGAACTAAAAATTACTGTTCATAGAAGCTGGCTTAGATCTTCTGAGTTCAAGCAGGAAAATGTTCCATTGTCAAACAGAAAGTTGTCATTTAGTCAATATGTACTAGTTAGATAAAAAAGTATATTGAAATCACCCCCACCCCCTTTTTGCCTCACAATTACCTGTATGATCCTGTTACTCCACAAAAGTAATATATTTACATTTTAAATCGAGTAAACTTGTTTTAAATGACCAGAGATGCATCCAGTAAAGCTTTGCTTTGTAACTGTATGCAATGAAAGGTAATCGAGCGCATTCTTAAAGAACAGTGCTCAGGAGTGGAAGAATTCCTTGGTTTTATTGGGCACTAAATCTTCCACTCCAGGCTCCCTGAACGCTCTCCCTCGTTTCCCATCACACCCCCCCTCTCCCCAACCCTCGATCTTGTGTTCCGTCAGTACCTGCATCCGGACGGGCCACCCCCCCCCCCCAGCCCTCACTGATTTCACCTTCTGTTGAGTTTTCCCTGTGTTAACTACCTCCGTTCCCCCCTCACCCAAGCATTTGGTCAGTACCTGCATCCGGACAGACACCTCCCCTCCCCCCTCACTCGGGTGTTCGGTCAGTACCTGCGTCCAGACAAAACCCCCGCCCCCCCCCTCTCACTGCAGCGTTTGGTCAGTACCTGTGTCCAGACAGGCCACCCCCCCTCTCTCACTCGGGCGTTCGGTCAGTACCTGTGTCCAGACAGGCCACCCCCCCTCTCACTGCAGCGTTTGGTCAGTACCTGCGTCCAGACAGGCCACCCCCCCTCTCTCACTCGGGCGTTCGGTCAGTACCTGCGTCCGGACGGGCCGCCGGCCACCTGCAGCCAGGAGTCGTCGACGGGCGGCGGCAGCGTGGTGGAGACGGTGGTGGTGCTGATGTCGCCGATGATGCTGAGCGCCTCGCGCAGGGCGTGGTACATCCTCAGCATCTCCTCCCGGTGCTGCGCCTGCTCCGCCGACTCCTCCATCAGCGAGTTCTGGTCCCCGCACGAGTACAGGTTCGCCAGCAGCTCCGCGTTTATGAAGTCCTTCGTCTGCGGGGGGGGGGGAGGGCGGGGCGAGGCGGGCCAGGGGGAGAGCGGGGTCTCAGCAAGGTGTGACACTCAAATTAAATAACACTACGAATATCACGTGAGTAATAAAAAAAATTAGAAATTTCTTTCTTGAAAAAATATACAAACAAAAAACAAAAACAATTCCCCTTCCCACAACATAAAGCAAGCGTACAAATAGCTAACATCATCATGGTGCGCAGTGATTTGAAACCTGGTATGATGAGCAGTTAGGGCGTGGGATGCTTTGAGAAAGCGTGGTGGAGAGAAGAGGAGGGTATTTCACAAAGCGGTTAACCAGCTAACTCAGCGCCCTTTAACCAGCTAACCCAGCGCCCTTTATCCAGCTAACTTAGGAGACCTTTATCCTGCTAACTCAGGAGCCCTTTATCCAGCTAACTCAGCGCCCTTTAACCAGCTAACTCAGCGGCCCTTTATCCAGCTAACTCAGCGCCCTTTATCCAGCTAACTCAGCGCCCTTTAACCAGCTAACTCAGCACCCTTTATCCAGCTAACTCAGGAGCCTTTTATCCAGCTAACTCAGGAGCCCTTTATCCAGCTAACTCAGCATCCTTTATCCAGCTAACTCAGCGGCCCTTTATCCAGCTAACTCAGCGCCCTTTATCCAGCTAACTCAGCATCCTTTATCCAGCTAACTCAGGAGCCCTTTATCCAGCTAACTCAGCAGCCCTTTATCCAGCTAACTCAGGAGCCCTTTATCCAGCTAACTCAGCAGCCCTTTATCCAGCTAACTCAGCAGCCCTTTATCCAGCTAACTCAGCGGCCCTTTATCCAGCTAACTCAGCAGCCCTTTATCCAGCTAACTCAGGAACCTTTTATCCAGCTAACTCAGGAGCCTTTTATCCAGATAACTCAGCAGCCTTGCTTCGTGAAGCAGGGCCCAGGATTGGGCAGGCTGAGACCCGTGGCGGTGGCGGGGTGACTCACGTTGTTGATCATCAGGTGCATGATGGTCTTGGGCATGAGGTCGCGCACAGTCTTGTTGACGATGGCCATGTAGGAGTCCACCAGGTTGCGGATGGTCTCCACCTGCCGCTCCAGCTGGGGGTCCATGGAGTGCATGAAGCCATCCGAGCCGTTCTCCTCTCCGGTGTCGCTCTGCTTGGGACGGACAGACAGACAGACAGACAGACAGACAGACGCACAGTCGGACGGACGGACGGACAGACAGACAGACAAACGGACAGACAGAGAGATGGACAAAGAGATGTTACATGTGCTCTTTGAGCACCATTTGGCATGCTGGTGAAAGAAATCTGAAATTGAAATTGAATTTGAATTTGAATTTGCTCTGCACTGGCACCTGTGCTGAAACCACTTCTGATATTTTCTGCACACTCCAGATGAAAATGAGACTCTGTATACAGAGTTGCCAAAAAAATCTCACCAGAAGTCGCTATAGAGGGTGGGTGGGGGGCGGTGCTACCGTGTTAGGGGAGGTGCTATCGTGTTAGCGGGGGGGGGGGCGCTAACACGGTGACGTCTGACGCGACGTCATTCACAAATTTTTGCTGTTGCTCGACGACGAGAATGGAGGTTGCCAAAGTTGCAAGAAGTCGCCAAATTTCTCGCTAGTCGCTAGATAGATTTTTAGTCTCTAGGACGGTCAAAAAGTCGCTAAATCTAGCGACGAAGTCGCTAAATTGGCAACACTGTCTGTACCAGAATAGAAGAGGACTGAACTAAACCGACCCAAACCGAAACCGGACTGAACCAAACCAAACTGAACCGAACTGGGCTGGGCTGTGGTATCAGCCAGTAGTTCTGGTTTGAAAGTACCCTCACGGCAATATAGAGCAAATATGTGGAATGTCTTTGAAAATATGATGAACATATTTCACAGCAGCATATTTTTAGACAAATACATTGCAAATGTGAAAGTAACAGTGATTTGTATTTGAATATTTGCAGTATATTCCATTTGTGTGCGTATGTGCCAGTTCTCCCTGCAGTCATACGTCACTCATTTTGCAGCAGAGATTGTTTTGGCTCCTGCCCAACAGAAAAATGTGATTTGTTCAGCTTTTTATCAAATTTTTAATTTGGTTTGTTTCAATTTTGCAAAACACAAATGTGTCCATTAATTATAAAGGTCTATGAAACTGCCAGGGAGAAGCTTTATGAAGCTTACTTAATGGAGTTCCACTGAGCATTACAGCAATTTTCTACAGTGTTACAGCCTATTGATGAATGTATAAACACAATCACACACACACACACACACACACACACCCAAACACACGCACACATACACACACATAGAATGCCACGAGCCACACTGCCAAACTGAGCCGCCTGCATGTACACTTAAATTTGTGTCATCAGAAACTAGGACAACCTCCCTTACAGTAACATCTAAACATACCTGTATACCTTTACTGTCCCTGTTTAATATGGGCACTTCAATAGCAGCTTTCTTCATTCACTCAAACAGAGAGATTGACAGGTGCTTGTCTGAATGTATTTGTGTGTGTGTGTGTGTGTGTGTGTGTTTATGAAAAAGCATCATGTCAATGTATAGTGAAACAGTCACAAGGGACGTGACACACCTACCTTCTCTTTTTCCTTAGGGGGGCAACCAGAGCCCCGTCAGCCAGAAGAAAGAGGGGACAGACGAAAAACAGACATTTACGAAGAGCACGTGCAATGACCGTCCCGGTGAGCCCACACACATTCACACACACACCTGGCTTTCACATCATTTCATATTTCATATTTCACGTCACGGTTTTTTTGTCTTTCTGGGGCCTTCTTAACAGATAAATGAATGTGTATTTATTTATGTAAGTAAAATGTCTGGTACTTTTTGCGCTGTTGTAAACATGTGGCCTGTAGGTGTAATTTTGTGCATCTGCTCCGAAACACATTTCAAATGTAATTTCAAGCAGGTCACACTAACTGCTGCATTTTTAAACATTTTTCCAAAGTATACCGTATGATCCATGTATCAAAAACACCTTTCTTAAATTCTGGCTTTCTTTTATTTGAACACAAACCACATTTTTTTTCTCTAGAGTTTACATTCCGCGGTTCCATTTGCATGGGAACCCTCTCAAAATGGAGGCAGGTTTGCACATGAGGTCTGGTGAGCGGATTGCGCGTCTGAGCCCGTCTGCATTGCCGACGCCGGTGACTGGCGAGGCCGCAAATTCACGGCGGCAGATTTTTACCGCCACCCCGTCCCGAGCCCGCGCGCCACGCCTTTTTTTTTTACCGCGCGGCGAGCGTTCCTACCGTGATGCGTTCTGGGTAAACGCCGGCGCGCATGAAGGAGGCCTTCCAGCCGTCCACCTCTTCCTGCGTCTCGCAGGCCAGCTCCAGCTGGCGGTAGTCCTTGTACACGTTCCTGTGGGGCGCAGGCAGGGGGCGCTGTTACGGTGTGTGTGGGGGGGGGATGCTGCCCAAATGCATCTCTCACTTACGCTTCTGCACACGTAACTTCAGTGCCTGTTTTACTTACACTACAGGCTAAAGGTATTAGGCTACCTGGGGCTTTAAGAGAACTTAAGGTAGACAAGATTTCACTCAAGTACCCTCCCACCTCCCACTTTGCAAAATGATTGGATAGAATCCCAATAATTAAATTGTAATTAAATCCAAAGGAGGCCATTTTGAGGAAAGCTGTGTCTAAGATTGTTTTTAAGTTAACGTCATCGTTTTGTGTTATTGTAAGTGGAAATTGGAAAAAAAATGTTTGTGCTTTGGTTTGTTAATGTGCATATATTAACTAAATTCTTCTCTACCCAAAATAAAAATTAAAAATAAAAATACAGGTGGCCGAATACTTTTGTGCAGTATGTGTGCACAGAGGTGTGTGTGTTTGTGTGTGTGTACAGTGGTGTGTATGTGTGCGTATGCGTATGTATGGTGGTGTGTGCATTTGTGTGTGTGGTGCTGTGTCTGTGTATGTGTGCATGTGTGGACATGCTTGTGTGAGAGTGTGTGTGAGTGTTTGTGTGTGAGAGTGTGTGTATATGTGTGTGTGTGTATGTGCGCACATGTGCATGTGTGTGTGCGCGCGTGTGTGTGTACCTCTGCTCGGTGTTGAACAAGGCGAAGATGTGCTTGCTGGACATGAAGCCTTTCTCCACATCCCTCAGTTTCAGATTATCGACTTGCAGCATGTACTTCTTCTCCTTCTCCTGCAGGGGGCAGCATGGACAGGTCAGAAATGGGAGAATAGGAGCAGAGAGAGAGAGAGAGAGAGAGAGAGGGACACCAGAAGGGCTGTTTTACACCCCACCGCATTGGTCTGGAACTGATTAAAGCTATGCAGCTAAAAAAAGAAAAAAAGAATAAAGTAAGGCGGGCGAGGGGGGAACAGGACGGCAGGCGAGGGGGGAACAGGACAGTGGGCGAGGGGGGAACAGGACGGCAGGCGAGGGGGGAACAGGACAGCGGACGAGGGGGGAACAGGACAGCGGGCGAGGGGGGGGGGGAACAGGACAGCAGGCGAGGGGGAACAGGATGGCGGGTGAGGGGGAACAGGATGGCGGGTGAGGGGGGGGAACAGGACAGCGGGCGAGGGGGGGGGGGGAACAGGACGGCGGGCGAGGGGGGGAACAGGACGGCGGGCGAGGGGGGAACAGGATGGCGGGCGAGGGGGGAACAGGACGGCGGGCGAGGGGGGAACAGGACGGCGGGCGAGGGGGGAACAGGACGGCGGGCAAGGGGGGAACAGGACAGCGGGCGAGGGGGGAACAGGATGGCGGGCGAGGGGGGAACAGGACAGCGGGCGAGGGGAGGAACAGGATGGCGGGCGAGGTGGGAACAGGACGGCGGGCAGTGGCCACAGCAGCCTGGCCAGCTCCCGGGACAGGAACCCACAGATGAGTGACGGTATTCCCCTAAACTGCCAGAGCCCCAAATCCAAGTTACACCCCCCACCCCCCACCAGCTCAGCGCTCACCCCAGCCCATTAACCCCCCCCCCCCCCCCCCCGCATTGCTGGGAACCACTGCTTTCCATAAAAACCCCAGATATGCTAAAGAGCTCCCAGCCCGCTCGCAGGAGACCCGCACCCCATGACCCCCCCCCACCCCCACCTCCCCCCCGCTCGCTGATTAAACTCAGGCCGGCCTGCCGAAAGACCCAGGTGTCCCGCGCGGCGCACTCAGCTGGCGGCTTCAGGGGTGACGTCACCGCCAGTGACAAAGCCATCGCTCCAAACGAGCCCCAAATTACTCTGAGGGAGGAGAGAGCCCCGCCAGTGACTCACAGGGGGCAGGATTTTCCCTTCCTCCCAGCCAGAGCACAAATAGAGAGAGAGAGAGAGAGAGAGAGGGAGGGAGAGAGAGAGAGAGAGAGAGGAGAGGGAGAGAGAGAGAGAGAGAGAGAGAGAGAGAGAGAGAGAGAGAGAGAGAGAGAGAGAGGAGCAGAAAGAGAGAGTGAAACTGATTTTTTTTTTGTAGCTTTTTTTAGTTTTGACTAGTCATCAGTAAAAATGATGATGATTACACACAGAGAGAAGGAAAGAGAATGAGGCATGGGGAGAAAGTTGGAGGAAGAGCAAGAAAAGGTCAAGGGAAAGATGGATGGCATGAAAAGAGATTAAGAGGTGGAGGAGTGTAAGAGAAAGAGGAAAAGAGACTGAAAGAAAGAACAGAGGCAACCTGCCACGTATCACCACACCTCCCCCAACACACCCACCCACACATACACACACTCACACACACACAAACACACCCACACACCCATACACACATACTGACACACACACACACACACACAAACACACCCACCCACACATACACACACTCACACACACACAAACACACATACTGACACACACACACACACACATATACACACACTCTCACATACATATACACATGCACGCACACACATATGTGCACGCACACACACATACACACACACAGGCACGTGCACACACACAGTAGTGTTTTGGCAAATATTGTGGAGTGTGTAGTGCTCTGGTGTAAGTCGGGGGGGGGGGGGGGGGGGGGGTGGGGGGGGGGGGGGGGGGGGGGGGGGGGGGGGGGGGTCCTGCCCAAGCCAGAAGGGACGGAGTCATACGCCAGTGTGTAAAAATGGTACTGTCCCTTTAAGAGGAGTGGCTGTACGTTTGTGTGTAAAATGGGTACTGTCCATTTAAGACGAGCGGCCATACGCGTGTGTGTAAAAGGGGTACTGTGCCTTTAAGAGGAGCAGCCGTACGCCGGTGTGTAAAAGGGGCACTGTCCCTTTAAGAGAAGTGGCCCTATGCCTGTGTGTAAAATGGGCACTGTCCCTTTAAGAGGAGCGGCCGTAAGCCTGTGTGTAAAATGGGTACTGTCCCTTTAAGAGAAAGGCCGTATGTCTGTGTGTAAAAGCAGACTGAACAGCACTGGTGACTTTGGTTTGCATCAAAGAGGCCGTCCACATCTGGGAGCCATAATCCGGCTCCTAACCTCTCATTACCAAAAAGACGCTGTCTTGGGTGGGGGCCAACAGTCATTTCAAAACACAGTCTCCCCCCCCCCCCACCCCCCACCCCTTGTCTCGGTCTTTCTTTCTCCTTTTCAAACAAGATATAGGAATGGTAAATTGGGCTAAAATGATAAATTATGGAAGATTTTGTTTAAACATGTCAAATGGATGTCAAAAGTCAAGTCTCTCTCTTTTTCCATCGCAGTGAAAGAGTAACATGTTTCTACCATAACTGTTACCACTCAGCTACATCGCGGTAGTTGCCATGGAAACCGGTGGCGCTTAAGCTTAACTGTATGTACAGCGCTGGACCCTTGTACATACAGTAAAGCGGAGAGGGTACAAACAGAGAATTACGAGCGAAACCATACAGTCCTGCTCCGTAGAGAGAGGCCGCGTCTAAATTCACTTCGGAGGTTTATCAGAATGAAGTAAAGTGATGGAAAATCTTGCGGATTCAATGAAAAAGGCGTTTCTGAATCTGACCCAGTCGATGCCGGCGACATGCGGGATACGGTTACAGCACTGCAGGTGTCAGTCATCCCTTCGAATGACGAAAGAAATGAGAAACAATAAAAACACAGATAAATCTGTTTCCCCTCGAAACCGGACAGGGAAGCTGTGTCACGTCACTGTCTTGCTGAATTAGCAAACGCGCGAGACAGTGAACACAGCCCACATGTAGCTCGCAGAGCGGAGAATGTTTCTGAGCAGCGAAACTCTCGCCAATTCACACCGAAAAATACTCATTCAGAGGATATCGGGTCTGCACACCTTTATGGGATCTAAACATGCTACAAAAATTGTGACTTTTAAAAAAAGATATGTTTTGCTCACTTAAAAATTTATATGTTGCAATATCTGAATGCAACAATAATTCATATATTTTACCATAGATTGTGAAATGTTGCAGTATCTTGATATAGTATCAGTATCTTTCAGTCAGTAAGAGTATTTAGACCAGTGGTCTCCAACCCTGGTCCTGGAGAGCTACAGGGTCTGCTGGTTTTCATAGTGACTCTGCACTTCATGAATCAATTAGAGCAGTTGATTACACAGTTAACTCAACTCACCTGGTGCCTTGGGTCTCAATTTGGTGTTGATTTTAAGGTGAAAACAAAAACCAGCAGACCCTGTAGCTCTCCAGGACCAGGGTTGAAGACCACTGATTTAGACCAACTGAAGATAAATGAGATTCCATTACAAAGATGTATGTATTTGAATGAACTCATTTCTAGGCTGTTTTACATACCCAACTACATTCACAATGAGCAAAAAAGAAACGGTGTTAGCTAAACATGGTATGACGCATTCGTAAATAGATCGGCGTACCGTGAGACGGGTTCAGCTGCTTTAGTCATAATGACCGCGCCGTTTCACGGAGAGTTTGAGTCACTTTGAGGCAGCTGAGAGTCTGACGCAGCTCTGCTCTGCACACACAGGTTAATGAGCCGTTTATGTTCTTCGCGAGTTAAGGGTCTGTGAGGCACTGGATGCAGCCAAGAGACAAGTTCAGAATGTGATAAATGCCTTTCCAATGACTGATAACGCTTACCGGCAGTGAGTGTGAGCGTGTGCGTGTGTCTGTGAAAGCGTGCGATTGTGTACGTGCGCAGATGTGTGGGCATGAGTGCCTGTGTGTGTGTGTGTGTGTGTGTATGTGTGGGGGGGGAGGGTGTCAGCTAATTGAAGCACAGGCTTCCAAAGAGGCCTAGCGTCATGGGTAGGGAGAGAAGGCCAATCACACTCCACACTAAACACTTAAAGTCTGTGCAGATTCCCACACAGCCAGACGCAGCGATAACACGGTGCTTAGTCAACAGGCTGAGAGGCGAGAGCAGGACGGGGCGGGGAAGGGTGTTAGACACGCAGGGGCTGGCTGAGTTTCCCAGAAAACTCAAAGGGTCCTGCTTGCTAACAGCAAACTCCTATTTCTTTATCGCTATTATATTTTTATGACATTATTATAAACACTTTGCCCAAATTTTGTTCTATTTGCCTATTAACAGATTATACTCAGGTAAATATGCTAAATAAGCAGAACTACTATTTTCTTTTATCAACCTGTTAAAATTAAACTTCCAAGTTCCGAAGGATGGAACTTGTGGTTTCCATGGTGATGCAAGCACACATGCTTCCAAATCACCACAGACCTTTCAGACAAATACGTCATCCCAGTATGGCCCAGTGTACATGAACTGTAAGCACTGAGTCCTTCAAGAATCTGTCCCCATTGAGTCCGTCAAGAATCTGTCCCTATTGAGTCCGTCAAGAATCTGTCCCTATTGAGTCCTTCAAGAATCTGTCCCTATTGAGTCCTTCAATAATCTGTCCCCATTGGGTCCTTCAAGAATCTGTCCCCATTGAGTCCTTCAAGAATCTGTCTCTATTGAGTCCGTCAAGAATCTGTCCCTATTGGGTCCTTCAAGAATCTGTCCCCATTGAGTCCTTCAAGAATCTGTCTCTATTGAGTCCGTCAAGAATCTGTCCCTATTGAGTCCTTCAAGAATTTCCCCCCATGAGTCCGTCAAGAATTTAGAGTCAAATATGATTCTTGAAGAGGCCAAATGTACTTTAGTGATATTTCTGAGAAACCTTTTTAATAGTATTTTTGTCATACTTTTTATATTTAGTATATTTTATCGTATTTTTGTATTTATTTATTTACAGAACATTTTACTATAATCAATTTGCTATTTAATTAAATTATTTGTAATTGTGATGAACATGTTTTAGTACAAAGTGTACGCCTTTGAGTCATGAGTTACAGCTATACTGTAATGTTTTTATGAATGGTTTGTTTGTACACAGGGCTGCTCTGAAAAAGAGATGTAGGTCTCTGTGGGACTTCCCTGAAATAAAGGCTGTCAGTTGCTTTTTTCCTCTTTTTTCCCCCCTTTTTCCAGCGCTGCGGTGATTGGCTGACACAGTAGGGGAAGAGGAGGATTCAAGTCCTGTTTAAAGACCCATGTGCCTGTCTGCGTTGGGGAAGTTGGAATTCATTGGAGAAAAAACAGAGAGCAGTCGTTCATCTCATCAGTGTGGGGCAGGATATTGAATTATCCAGATGTCCCTCCCCATGCCTGTCTCCCCCTCCTCCCCCCATCCCAAACTCACCCTCCCCTCCCCCCCACCCTTGGTTCTGACAGGCCAAGGTCCCGCAGTCTGTGATCTCCTGTAGGAACCAGATCCCCACCCCCCACCCCATCTCAACCGCACGGGCCTTTTCAATTATGCATGTCTTAAATGAACTGAAGAATGTAGTTGGAACCCCCCACGATTTAAAAACGGCTTTAAAGTGAGAAACATCATTGGGGGGGGGGGGGGGGGTGTTGTGCACTGCCACCAGCGTGCAGCCCCCACCCAGTGGAGAAAAGCGGCCATGTTTGTGCTTAGCGTACATCGCCAGAGCACGGCTGGGATGTTATTTATCCAGCGAGA